>LHUT01006636.1:6704-20634 GCA_001412135.1 Silene latifolia subsp. alba | reverse complement strand
ATATAATATAATATAATATATTATATAACTAATAATATTATGTCGATATCTCGACATATCTCCAACAATTATATTTTCATTTTAAAAAAAAAGTATGAAGCTGGAAAAAATAGAGCAAGTAGTTAATGTAAATGAATGATTTGGGTCCCATTTTTTTTCTTTTTTGGGTTTTTCTCTCTTGTACCCCTGAACTTTTCACTTTTCTAAGCTGTACCCTCGCGTATAATAGATTACTAATTGTAATCCTAAACTCAATCAGTTGTTCCCAACCGTGCCCAAACTACCCTATTCCTGGGATTTCCAACACGGCTTTTCCTTTTTTTTCCTCTAAACTTTTCCCTCCATTTTTTTTTTTCAATATTTTCCCTCCATAACTTCTCCATTATTTCCGTTATATAATACATTCATCTCTCAATCTTCATTTCATTAATCCTCCAATATTCTTAACCCTCTTTTTTTTTTACCTTATTTTATTTTAATTATACATCTCACTATTTTAATGTCTTCTTCATCTAATAATTGGAGAAGGAAGAAGACATCACATGTTTAATGCTTTTGGAGAAGGAAGAAGACAACACATGTTTAATGCTTTGTTTATCAAGAACTAGCTACCTTTATGAAGTTGATCTTGATGTTTAATGCTTTGTTTTTCATCTTTGTTGTACTAGTTGTGGTTATTAAAATGTATTGACAAAAAACTTGAAATTTAATGGAAAATAATAGTTTGTTGTTCCATTATTAAAAAGATGTACTGTTTTATTCAATTGAAGGTTTGCATTACTTAACCAAATAAGGCAATGTTTACAAAAGATGAAGTGGCTACCAAATATAGATGAAGAAGACCACATAATTAAAATGGTGAGATGAATAATTAAAAGAAAATAAGGTACAAAAAAAGGAGGGTGAAAAATATTGGAGGATTAATGAAATAAAGATTGAGGAATGAATGTATTATACTCCGTATAAGGGAAGTAATGGAAAAGTTATGAAGGGAAAAGATTGAAAAAAATGGAAGGAAATTTTTGAGGAAATAAGAGGAAAAAAAGGAAAAGTCACGTTGGAAATTTCATGCGTGCCATGTTGGCACTTAACGCCAACATTTGACGGAATAAGGTAGATTGGGCACGGTTAGGAACAACTAATTGAGCTTAGGGATACAAATTGGGCACGGTTAGGAACAACTAATTGAGCTTAGGGATACAATTAGTAATTTGTGATACACGAGGTACAGCTTAAAAAAGTGAAAAGTTCGGGGATACAAGAGAGAAAACCTTTTTTTTAATAATTATGGTTTTGTTTTTAACTTTTCACCCGAGCTAATATGCATCAGAATTTAGTTAAATTACATAACTTGCTGTATAAGTAATACAAACGAATTTCACAAAATTGCCTTACGAATTCGATCTATAGTTGTTGCTAAAATAACTAAACGAATACATACTTGAACAAAACTCTTGTCATTATCAAAACATATTCAATAAAATATTAGGTTAAAAAAAGTATTATACGGATTGAAATCTACACCACTTTTGTTAGATTTAGTTTGGTGTTATCTACACCTCCAACATTGGATTTATTAACAATTAATTAAATATGACACACACCTTTATCTTTACCTTGCTTCTTTTTAATGTGGATGATATAACATGCTAAAGAATATGCCATTTCATGTCCAATTTGGATTCAACAACATGCTAGTGAACATGAAAACAATGTCTCTCCAAGCTTTGCAAAATGCGCGACAAGGGAATCGAATATAAAAAGACGAAGATTAGGAAAGACGAATTTATAGAAGTTGAACTGAAATTCTGAACTTAACTGAACTTATAACGAAATGAACTAAATTTATAGGAACTAGACTTAATTTATAAGAGTTGAACTGAACTAAACTGAACTTAGGAGTTGAATTGAACATAAAAGGGGTGACTTTAAGTCCAAAACAATAGGACCTAAGCCCCCGGAGATACAACTTTCGTAACTTCTCGCAACGTCAAAGTAAAGAAAGCGAAACAAGAGCATCTTCGTCAAGGCCTAAACAACCTAACAAGGGTTATTATAATTCTTGGCTATGATTTTAAGTATTCAAAGAAATAGGTTACGTTTGTGATATGCGGTTTTAGGACGATTTCTAATTACTTTTGAAATAATTTTTATTCACGAAATTGTCTTATATGTCTCATGCCTTTTAGTTGATGTGAGTTTTGATTTAGTTTATGTTGTTGCATTTTGGTGTTGACTGTTGATGATGATGACGGCACTGCAAGTTTAGCTATGCATTTTAGTTGATACTGGTACTGCTACAATGTTGTTGCATTCTGGTGGTCCTGCAGTAGAAAGCCCACTGTCGCCTGTCCGGGACAACAATTTATAGTCAAAAGTACCAAAATCGCTATCTAGGACACCATCTTTAAACTTTCAACAACACATACCAGATACTAGTATGTATTGCTTGTTAAGGAGACAGTTTTCTCCTCAAGCCGATGTCTGGGACAACCGTTTTCCAAAAAAACACGAAAAAAAAAAGGAAAAACGCTGTATTATAGAATCCCTCCATAATTCCAACAATAATAACAGTAATGTATATAAATAACTCTTCTATATCGTTTTCATTAGCCTCGAAACAGAACCTATACAAATCATTCTTTACTATATATAGATTGATACAAGACGATAAATACTGCAATCTCCTGTGACAATAACAAAAAGAAAAAAAAACAATGGGGGTTAACTTCATGAACATTTAATTGCGTTCAATAAGCAAGATCTGAATAAGGAACTACGGAGTACACCATTCGCAATTAAGCTGTGCCGGGTTTTTCCTGTTTGCTCAGCAATGAACCAGAGTTATGTCTGAAATGTTTAGTACCTAGGCTGCATTCAGATAAGAAAATAAACAAAGAATTACAATTTTTCCAATAAACCAGCGTCACGTACCTTTGCAGGTACGCAAAAACTGTTTTCAGACGACTCATAATACCCAAAAATAAATAGGTATCAACTTACATCATATGAAACAACCGATCTGGCATAATTGGCATTAGTGAAAACCGAGCAAGACGATCCACACTCACTATCCTTAAGTGAAACAGCCGACTTATCAAGCTTGACAGACCAAGGATACTGATAATTCTTCTCAGCAGCACCAACATGAGAAGAGGATCGTTGCATTCTAGCACCCTTTGGTATACTCCTCCCTTCAACAGACGGTCTTCGTCCACGACTTGGTTGTCGCTCAAACTCGGGTCTTTGCTTAGGCGCACTCTGTGACCGCGCTTTAGCCCTTGAAGATTCTGTATTAGCCATGTAACTCGGGTAAAGTGGGTACTCGTAGGACATGGTTTCTGCGTAGTCTGGGTTGGGGAACGAGAATGTGGCTCGAGATTGGTCTGGTCGAGACATTGCAGAATAGCATTGTGGACTACTTTGAGCTGTTGCATAAACGTAGTCTTCAAAATGCCCGCTACAAGTTCTCGGACTCAGGTCAGTGATTGCTGACGGAGCAGGGGAGACTTGTTGGTAATAAGTCGAGATTTTTCCGTCTAGTCTTTCAATATTTTGTTGTTGGTTCGGAACTGAGTAACTGTTTCTATTGTTGGGAGTTGATCCATATTCACCATGATCCATCTCTACAATTTTTATGTTCTCCTCCATATCCTGTTTCATATTAAGGGTTGTGAGATACCACACCATCGGTATAGTATCGGAGGTCCAAAGCAAATTTGATCAAGACGGAACTGGATTCAAATCTGGGACTTATTGTATGCGATACATGGATCTTAATCACTAGGATATTATTCAGTCCGAATTCATAAATTTGTCTCTAAAACATTTACTATTAGCCGAAACCAAATATTTCATGCTAAAACCGACTTCAATTATTACTCCGTAGAACTCAACCTAGATCCAACATTATTCCAACTACCAACCCCATTTAAAAGTACAACTTGATGTAGGCCGAATATTAAATGACCTGGTCTAAAATAACTTAAAACGTAAATCAAGCTAATTAAAATACCCGAAAACACTTGATATTTGATAATCACACCCCAAATAACCTTGTTGACTTGCTCATTATTACCTGACCCAAAATGATCCGAAATAATCTAAACCAACCCTTTCTAACCGAACCTTGTCCCGAATTCCGATCCCAACAACCTATTTTCAAAGTCTACTTCTAACCAACTAAAAATTGTCAATGATTGTCGGCAGAAGTTATACTAACAGTCTAACAGAATGTGCTAAAAACTGATCAAAACAATTGAACAAAGTCAACAAGCGAAAGAACAGGATACTAACATGATAAGAATGCTTGATTTTCTCATGACTAGTTCTTCTATGAGTAGACTGTCTATGGTTAATAATAGGTTTGCCATCATCAACTGTACGGATCCTCTGCGCTCGAGCTCGATGCTGTGCCGTTACCAATGCCTGCATACATCTTAACGTCGCGGTCGCCTGCTTCCTTACCAAATGTCCTCTTACCAATGCCTGCAACTTTACTAATCCTCTTAGCGCTTTCAGTGCCTTCCTTGCCTGCATTTTCACATTTTTTTTTTATCATAATTTAAAATAATTTAGGCCCTGTTTTTTCGCTTAATTTCAGTTTTTGTAAGTTTAGTTTAGTTTCATTCCGTTCAGTTCAATTCAGATCAGTTCAATTTAGATCAAATTCGGCTTTTTATGTTTTTTAACAATTTGATAATCCACTAATTTGGCTGATTAGCTATATTAGCAATATATAGTACATTTTCAAGATATTAACAAGATGTAACTCTATCAATTTTTACAAACTAAATATATTTACATTATTCACATTTCATGAGTTTTTGTACTCCGAATCTTTTTGTTAAATTTGCGGTCCCAAATGACAATTTATGTTATCCCACCCTGAATCATTTCAATAATAATCCGCCAATCCGGTGTTAAAGAAAGCGCAAAGTCTGTACAATTACGATTACATTGGGCCACGACTTGTACTTGGACTAACGCTTTATAGTTGTAATTAAAACAAAAAACAAATAGGTGAAATAAAGTGAGTATAGGGCCTCTTTTCAAACAAATTTCATGCGTTTGATTAAAATATAACTCACAATTCACAAATATTAAATAAACGTATGAAATTCATTTAAATTCTGGAAGTCATACGTACCAAATATGATCTGAAGACACATTGTATTTTAACAGCAGCAGCAACCTCAATAACACATTCTCTGGCATCAGTTGACCCGCAAAGTTGTACCGCCACGTCATTCGACGTATTATCAATAACCGTCTCCACGACCGGCTTCTCCTCCTTTTTCTCATCGGGTTCTGGCAATGCAGCAGTGTTAGCAGGACTCACATCCTTATTAGGTGCTACACCAGTAGCAGAAGATCTTCTAAAACTCCACCTTTTCTTATCTTTCGGAGTCGTAGGCCTTGGTAATGGTACTACGACCGGAGTCGTAGTACCATTACCATTTTGATGAATTTCATCTAATTTTTTCTCATCTTTTTGAACCTTATCTTTCTTTCCTGAGATTAAACTCTTGAACCATTTTCCTGTTTTCCCCATCTGACTCGAACCGAAACCGAACCGAATGAGGATGGAAATTAAGGGATTAATAATAAGGTAGCATCTGAATTAAATTGTTGAATAATGGAGTAGCTGTCAATGTTTGGTGGAAGTGTTAATTCATGTGAATAATTGGGTAACATGAATCAATGAATGAATGAATGGTAGCTTTCAAGAGAGTATATAGAGAGAGTAGTACTAGTACTGTTTTATTTGTCTCTCTTATCTAATATCTACTGTCTTTCTTCTGTCAAGAATTAAGAATTTTTACTAACTAATGGTTTTGGATTAGTTGGTGTGTTTAAATGTCAGGGGAAGAAACCACGAAGGTCGTTTTCTAATAAGTTGCGTCGTTTGTTTGATTGAATTGATTGGATTTATATTCTTGTCTCTTGAAATTTCTAAATTACCCTTTTGTTTTGTTATTTTTAATGCGGGACTACTTAAATAAGGTCAAACCTGATTAGCATTAAAATCATCCTTTTAACTCTTTTTACACGAAAAGAAAAAGAGATGAAATTCAAATTTGAATTTGGCCGAAAATTTTTAGGGCACGAAGTAATAATTGAAAATTACGAAACAAATTTTTAACAATTGTTGTCCGTGTAGACGACTGTTCTGCTGTGAGCAATTACCATCCGATATTTTGCCATCTCTTATGCAAATGTGGAAAAACTTAAGTTGATACTTTGGATGTTATTTCCTCTCTCTTTTTTGTTACATAATATTAATAAAATAATTACCTTTTATATTTTTGATAGATTAGGAATAATATAAATACTTCCACTTTTGTCCTAAAGTTGTTATTAATTCTGATAAATTTCTATTGATCAGAAATACATAAGGCCCAGTCTTGCAAACTGCTTATAATATCAGATAACTTTAACGGAATATGGTTGACAGATTTTAGTAGCAGTTTGATCATCAAATTAAATTAGCAGAATTAAGAAAATATGTTTGATAATTAACAGATTATATGACAATTAGATAATTTCATGTATATAAATTGAAAACATTGTTGCAATATGCTTGTTGCAATACTAGTGTAAATCCTGTGCATAAATGCACGGTTTTTTTTAGATCAGGATGTTAGAGAACTTAGCAAATACAGATGATAAAATTTAAAGCGAATTTAAATATTTTCACACTATAGATAAAAGATATTAAGTTAAAGGAAAATGAATAAATATTTATTTTGTAAGTTTATAGTATTAGAAACTAAAACTTTCTCTGAATATTTTCCATAAACAATGTCAACTAAAATTAC
This sequence comes from Silene latifolia subsp. alba, assembly GCA_001412135.1. Lineage (NCBI taxonomy): Eukaryota > Viridiplantae > Streptophyta > Magnoliopsida > Caryophyllales > Caryophyllaceae > Silene > Silene latifolia. Next base: position 13,813 of record LHUT01006636.1, on the reverse strand, counting down.
GTAAAACATTTAGCAGATAATATATGAATTTTCATATTTTTAAAATTTAGATTAAATATATTCTTACAAAACGACCTATATGAAATGCTATTGGTTACGGAGTAGCGATTTGTTATATTGCAATCATGTTTCATAGGTAGACTAATACACATCATACTCCCTCCATTTACCTATTTTCTTCCCATTTCTCATTTTTGGCAATTTATTTATTTTCTTCCCATTTCTCTTCTTTCCTTATTTAGACATCCAAATGACAAAAATTTCCTTACTCCACTTGTATATTTACAATATGAAAAATTCTTGTGTACTCCGGGAGTACCGTACTCCTTACACCTAGGTTATTATTATATTCTATTTAGTGGATTAGTTTTAAGTGTAAGGAGTACGGTACTCCCGGAGGACGTAAGAATTTTTCAAGAATTGTCATTGCTTTTTCATTACTTTTTCATTCTTTAATCCTTTTTCATTACTCTTTCATTACTTTTGTTACTTTTTCATTACTTTTTCATTCTTTAATCCATTTTCTTAATTGTTGTACAAAAAGAAATGAGATGAAAATAGATAAACAGAGGGAGTATAATAATAAGATCATATAAATCAGAGGTAAGGCCCAACTTTTACAGAATAATAGCAATTAATAGAGACCCAACCCCTACCTAAAATAGTTGAGCGGGAAATTTTGGAGTAATACTTATTCTTTTAGTTAAAGGGAGATTATTTATAAATAATTGTCAATTCATTAAATTTTCATATGTCTCATGTATTTTGATTTGAAATAAAAAAAATAATCAAGAGAGTTGACTAATAATGTTATGAGATGTGTATTTTAGTGATTTTTTTTATATCAAATGACATCATTTTTCCTGAAATTTTTTTAATAGTCTTTTTATTACAAAACAACAACTACTACTACTAATAATAATAATAATGTATAGCGTTTCATTATAATTCGCAAATCTTCTCACTACACCCTGACCAACGTCAATGTCTTCTCCAATCGGTTAAGAAGACATAATGTTCACAATCATAATTATTTGCAATAATTTGTATTAATTGATACTATAGAAGATGTATGCATTTATTAGCAAATAGCAACAATATAGTTTCCTTTTTTAAATCGAGTACTTTGGAGGGCAAAAATTAAGAGAGTTTTTATTCTCTTAGTAGTAAAGAGAGAAGAGAGATGCTGCTGGCCAATATGCTATCACTTTACCACGATATGACATTTTCCAAACAAATAAAATTGGTAGATTGATTGACCAATCTACTAATTAGGCCATAATCTACGATTTTCGCCTAATATTTCGTTTACCAAACAGAGTAAAAGCTCATTTATCGTTAAGCTAGCCAACCTAAAAAGAGCGATAAAAACACAAGTTTAGGCACGAATACAACCAATGGCCCTTGACATACCTATGAATTACCGTATATGATTAACTCTGTTCAATCTAAGCCCGCAAATAATCAACTCTATCCTAGACCAAGGATTGTGAAAAGGGTAATATAGTAAAATGTGGAAGCAGCCCATGTTGAAGATTTCCAATAAGGTTAGAACTGACCCATGTGAGGTCTGAAAGATGTAGAATCCGTATAATTAAGTTTGATGTATGATGAAAATAAAGGCGAAGATGAGGTTGGCCATCTTGGTTACCAAATAAGGGTGAAGGATGTATCTGTTGCTAGGATCTTGGCATTTGCGGGGACCAACTTTGACGGGCTGCAAATAATGTACCACGTGCTCATGTATGTATGTGTACTTACATTTATTGTCTTCATTACACCCTTAATTATTGACGTCTAATATTAAAGTTGGTTGATACGAGTAATAAGAGCTTTCATCTCTTCAACATGTGGTTAATAATTTAATTATTGGCTTTTGTGAATGAAAAAAATTAAACTTGAAAGGGGTCTATCTATCCCGTACGCTGCCTTTAGTACCTGAGAGAAATTGACCTAGTTATCGATAGAGGAAACTCTTGATCAACAAAAAAAAATTATTGATATCTAATCATTAGAGTTAGTTGGTGTAATGACTAACTAGTATGTTTCTAGCTACTCATTGTATTTTGATTAGAGAAATAAAAATTTAAATCGTAAGAAATAATGATGTTCCGGGCGTAATTCCGGAGCAGATATTCGTTACCACCCTTGGCTTGTAGAATAATGTCTTTGGTTTGATTCTTCTTGTCTTTATCGTTCCTCTCGGCCTCTCCTGCAACAATGGACAAACTGAGGGCTTGGCTTTGCGCCAAGCGTACTCACTCCGACGCTCAAGTCAGTAAACTTAAAGGATTAAGTTGTATGTTATTCAGAGCGATATATTGTAGAGAGATGAGGNTGCCAATATGTTTGGTAGAACAACCAGTTCATCCCATCCGGTCCCGGTGCTTTTAGAGGATACATTTGATTTAGGGCATCCACCACCTCCTCTTCACGGTACTTAGCCCTTAGAAGAATATTCATGCGCTCCGTGACACGCCCTTCTATTCCCTGCAGCACTTCATCAAAATTCCCCGGATTGGATGAGGTAAACAACTTCTGAAAATAGTCATTCGCTACCGTGGCAACCTTGTCATCCCCCATTCGCTCCGTTTCATTGTCATCAATGAGGCTTCCTATATAATTTTTCCGTTTCCGCTCCCCTGCTCTCATATGAAAGAACTTGGTGTTCCGATCCCCTTCCCGTAACCAAAGTGCCCTGGACCTTTGTCTCCAGTATTGCTCCTCTTGTCGGCTAAGACTCGCAATTTTAGCAACAAGTTTACGACGCCGTTGGACATTCTCAGTCGTCCTATCCTCTTCGTTCAAGCGAGCCATTTGTCGCCTTTTCCTATTCATGTTCCACCCTATTTTGCCAATATGAATCTTTTTCCATGCTTGTAATTCAGACGCGCACGCCTTCAAAGAATCCACTAGTTCGCCCCGCCCCTTTTCAAACCCACGGACCACGACCTCCTCGCATCCCTCCTCACTAACCCAGACTTGCTCAAAACAGAACCGATTCCGCATCACTCGCCCCTTCTCCGTTTTGTCGAACAGTAATTTAATCGGGGCGTGGTCAGACCACTCCCGATCAAGATGAATCGACTTGGCATAAGGAAATATATCTGTCCAAGCAGCTGTACACATGGCCCAGTCAATCATACTCTGTCTATTAGCTTCTCCACTTTGCCCATTGTCGAAATTAAATTGATACCCCTCCCAGGCAACATCCCTTAACACACAATCATCCACTGCTCTCTGAAAATTTGTCATTTGCCTCTGGGGTCGACTACCCCCTTTCATTTCCGTAGAAAAAAGAATTTCATTAAAATCCCCAATACATAGCCATGGTAATGTCGACTGTCTACTCAACAAGCGCAGCAGCTCCCAAGATAAGTGTCTTTCAGCAACGTTCGGCCACCCATAAAAATCGGTAACTCTCCACTCCCTACTCTCCTCCTTAACTGTAAAGTCCATGTAGTGTACTGAAGCCGAAACAAACGAACAATCTATCTCTTTTTTCCATAAAAATGCAAGACCCCCCGACCTCCCCATACTATCCACTTCCAACCCATGGTACCGATCCAAACTTTCCCTCACCCTCCTCATTTCACGCTTCGTCTCGCATAAAAAGAGCATGGCCGGGGCTTCCCTTCGAACCAAAGCACGAAGGGATCTGACTGCATCGGGGTTGCCCAAGCCCCGACAGTTGATGCTTAGGAGATTCATTTGGCCTGGCAGGGTTGAGCACCCTCAACCACCGCTTCAGGTATTAAGACGCCCCCGTCTGTATATAGCTTCGACCTCTTCTCTTTCCCCGACTCCTCCTCCTCTGCACGTTCATGCTTCCCTAGACCAGGGAGCTCAACCGTCCTCCCTATCAGCTGTTGCATGTCCCTGCCAAAACGTGTCCACGACCTGCCCCCCTCCTTCTTTCCCTTCCCCTTTTCGCACTCATTCACAGCACACATACTCCTCTCTCCCTCACCAGTCCTCTCTCCGTCCTCCATATCCCTCACCTGAACCGAGTTTCTTCCCATCACCCCTGTCCTCTCGTCATCATCCTCTCGTACCCCTCCACCTTGTTTCCCATTTAGCTCTCCACCCATCTCCATAGCTTCCCCATGTTCGCACAAAACGATCTCACCCCCTCCCTCATTAGATAGAAACTCACTTCCCTCCACGTTCCTCTTCCTTCCCTCCATTTTATCCCCTTATTTACTCTTTAATTCCAGAGCAACATCTTGAAGCTTTTCAATCATCCTTGCAATATCGAATTCGGTTTCGTCTTTCTTCACTTTATCAAACTGACTGTTTAAGTCCCTACGAGCCTTGCTCGCTCCTTCGTTATATGTCTTCGTAACCTTCCATGGAGAAGCCCTAAACCACTCCCCAAATTGCAGGTCATCCTCTTCGTCCTTCTCGCCGTGCGCAATAACCCCACATCCATAACAGAAAATAGAAAGCCGCTCATACTTCACGTTGAAATCAGTCGTCTGTCCTTCACGAAGTTTGATAGGAATCGAAGCCTTCAAAGGTTCCCGAACATCATGGAGCACACGGATTCGTACAGCCCTATCCAAGTCATTATTTGGCTCCATCTCTGCCTCAATAAACAACCCTAAATTCATCCCAACCCGCCTGAGGTTTGCTACATTCGAACGGTCGGCTATCGGAAGATCGTACACACGTGCCCAAATTGGAAAATGGAAAAGAGGAACATCCGTAAGTTTACCTGATGTATTTGGTTCGTTAAAGCACCACATAAATTTGTCGAACTGCCATGGTTGTCCCTCCAAAACCCTCGCTTTGTCCTTCTCCGACCCGAATTTAAATATAAAAGTCTTCTCTTTAGCATCGACCACATTCCCTAGCGTTGGCATCGATGGGTTCCATAATCGAATCATTGTTTCAATAGAGGCTTTTACATTAATCGCCCTTGATGACCAAATCTTCCCCACAAGCATCAGAGCACCCTTCTGTACCCCGTCAGTGGCTTCCTCCTCCCACTCAATAGCCCCACCGTCACTATTAGACCCGCCACCCATTCGTTCCTTCCCGTTCCATGGTTGTCCCCGTGTCTCGTTCATCTTCAGGCCCTGCATAAAGAAAACAAAGAAACAAAAACAAACAAAACAACCCCACTCACGACGGAAATCGCGAGAGAAGCCTCGATCGAAAGAAAGAACTAAGAGGAAATTAGCAAGTCCTCATTTACAAATGGTGGTTACTCAAAACGCAGCACTTCATTTACAAATGGTGGTTACTCAAAACGCTTCACTTTACTCCGCGCCATTTTATTCACTCTCACAAATTCACACCCACACCATTTGTTCGTCTTTCTTCTTCTGCAACTATGATGCCGGAAATGTACGCACTCTTATTTAATCTAATCGCCATCTTTTCCAACAATTATTCCTTCTTACTCATCAATTTTACATCACGTTTACTCATATTTATATAAATAATTTTGCGCGAGTTTTTGTGTTTTGTTTTTCCGTAATAATCATCGTGTTTTTTATACCGTCAATATTTCATCACGCTTCGTCATTTTCATATGGATGATTTATTGATTTCTGTGTATTTTGATGCAGTTCTGAATCACAGAACGAGCAAATGCAGCTCATTCTGTCAATCGATACGCGTATTTGTCTTAATCTCTCATCGTTTCTATTATTTTTGAAGTTACTGATATTCTTAGAGCTTGAAATTTCTGTTGCTTGTTGCGTAATTTTTGTTGATTTTCAAGTTGCTGATATTGTTAGACCTTGATTTCTGTTGCTTAGTAGCCTAATTTGTTTGATTTTGTTAAATTAAGTTCAATATATAACACAAAGGATCGTAGCTGCGAATTTAATCCACATGTTCATCTGACGTTTTTTTTTTTTGTTTTTTTTTTTGTATCATTATTGTGTATATATTTAATTTAAGGAAAATTTATGTTGAGAAAATGTTACGGAGTTGTTTCTGTTATAGTGTCTGGTGCTGTAAATTTTTGCGATATACCCAAGTTTCTGAGATAAATTCAGTAATATTGCAGAGTTTCTACTCTGTGAATTCTGATCGCAGATTCGTAGAAATTCATTTATTTGTTTTCAGCGTTAGTTTTTAAAAATTGACGAATCTATCGATTAATTGTGTAAATGATTGCCCGGAGAGAGTTGAGGATTTTCGGGCGATCAGCTTCAGTAATGTTATTATGAAAGTGGTTACAAAGTGTATTGCTAATAGATTAAAAGGTGTTATGGATGATCTCGTTAAAGTGCTTTTGTCCCAAATATATTGCGGATAATATTATCATTGCCCAAGAAATTCTCCATGTTATCAATCATTGAAGTTACGGTAAGAAGGGTATGATGGCATTAAAGGCAGATATGAGTAAAGGCTATGATAGACTCAACTGGAATTTCACAAGAGGGGTGCTCTCTTGCTTAAATTTGCCGGACGCTATGATCCATCTTATCATGAGTACTATTGAATCTGTTATTTATGAAATTCTGCTTAATGGTGCACCTATGGAAAAAGTTGAACCTTGCTGTGGGATTAGGCAAGGTGATCCATTATCCCCTTATATTTTCGCGCTTTGCACGGAAGTCCTATCTCAAATGATTCTCTACGCCCAGGATGACAACCTCATTAAGGGTATCAAAACATGCAAGAACGAACCAGAAATCTCCCATTTATTGTTTGTGGATGATTCACCCTTCTTTATTCGTGGTGACTATGGGGAATTGGACTTTCTTATGAATATTATCGATGAATATTGTATTGCCTCTGGGCAACGCCTTAATAAAGATAAGTCTTCTATTCTCTTCAGTCCAAACTGCTCACTTATGACGGTCAAGAAGTGTTTGACTGAGTATAAATTTGCTCCGAAGAATGATCTTGGCAACTATCTTGGCTTACCAACGAGTATTGGGTCTTCTAAGAGGGAGCTTTTTAAATTTCTTGTCGACAAAACTAAAAGAAGGCTATCCTCCTGGAATAATATTCTTCTTTCTTCGGCTGGTAAACTAACTCTTATTCGTTCTGTTCTCTCTTCACTATCCATTCATAAAAAAAAACTAACATGGAAACTATCTACATTACAGATATCTCACTTCTTATATCATAAGACCGACGTGGAA
>LHUT01006632.1:0-11529 GCA_001412135.1 Silene latifolia subsp. alba | reverse complement strand
AATAAAATAATAATAATAATAATAATAATAATAATAATAATAATAATAATAATAAAAACCGTGGCAAAATCTTAGTAAATTGTGGTAAATGGATGTATATCGTGTCAATATACATAACATATATAAATATATTATGCCAATGTACATACCGACGATAATTATCTCTTTTCTTACGGGCGGACCAAAGAATTAAAGGAAAAAAAGCGCACAAATAAAGAAATATGACGATTATAACTGTGTATGGTCAACTGAATTCGATAAGATGGATGCTCGATCAGAAGACACTGCTTGTGATTGTCACTAGAGTGACTTCAAAATATGATTATTCCAATTTGATAATTTTTTCACTTTTTGTTTAAGAAAAGCAAACCAAAAACTCTCATTGTATTTTGTTTTTTATTCTTGACTTAAGACAATTAACAAATATTATAATCTTGTTTTTTATTTTTCACGTTAGATGGTTATGTAATTTTTTCCTTCTTATTTTTTCATCTAAAAAATTGGATTATAACACATTGAATGAATGGAAAAAAAAAGGAAAAGATTTTTTCCTTCTTGTTTTTCCTTATTGTTCTTCCATCTAAAAAATATTCACGTTATGTTTATGGCTTGGTATATTGTTTGGTCCTAATCGTACATCAATTTTAAATTTCCATTTCTTTTTGTAACAGGAGGCTTTCAAGCCACATTATGAGAAAAATGTTATCATCAGGACTACCTCGTGAGCCACCGCAAATTTCTAAAGTAAAAGGTGTTCCGAAAGCTTGGGTTGAGGCGGGAGTTGGCGAATCATTGTCCTTGGTATGTTTATGGCTTGACCACCACTTTCATTAATACACCTTTGCTCAGTTCTTGTTTTTCCTTCTTGTTTTTCCATCTAAAAAATATTCACGTTAGATGGTTAGGTAATTTTTTCCTTCTTATTTTTCCATCTAAAGAATAATTTTTTTAGATGGAAAACAAAACAAGAATAGAATATTTTTTAATTATGGTAATAAATTCCCTAAAATATTTCTTCAAATACATCCCAAGTTTTCCTCCTAATTTTTTTCTTAACTTCCTTAATTAAAATTGGATTATGACACATGTCAAAATTCTATTTGTGGTTTAGAAAAGATTCGATACACCGAGTGTAATCGTATTAAAATTGGATTATGACACTTCTTCTAGACAAGCTCATGTTGTTCTTATTTTCACTACTCGTCCCGTTGTCATAGGTGTTGATCTCCCACCAAATGATGTTAACTATATTCAAAAAATGTGCGGTATGTTTGACAGGTACTGCAGGGGCTTTGATTGTAGGCTTCTTCACTAGCCATTAGGCCAGCCTTCATCCAGTTTGTTTTAGGATGTAATTTGGGTTTATGGAAAATTATGGGTTTAAATTTCTAGTTAAGTCTTTGTTTTTAGGGTTTTGTTTGTTTCGTAAGCTAACGTCAATTCTGACAATTTTGATGTTAGTATTGTGATTATGGTAAATTATGTGTAGTTAAATTTCTATTTAATTTAGTGTTTTGTTTGTTTCCTCCTAAGCTTTTGCTTTTTTGGCATCAGCAATGTTGTAGCCTGTAGGGTTGTAAATGGGTGTGAATTAATGAAAAATTGTGTGTTTTTTAAAATCTCGTTTCTCTCAGTCAAAAGGATTATTCAAGCAGTGTAATTCTCAAAAAATTGCTATCGTAATAATTGCATTAAACCGCAATCAAGCAGGAAAGAATTCCATCCAAATTCTAAAATCTTAAATTAGAAAAAAAAGTTGATAACTTGCAAATTAATTTATCTCGTAAATTTATTGATTCATGTCAAATCGTTCAGGTGAATTGGTCCTATCCGGCTAAAGTTGTAGACGGTTATAATGTCACACCACTTTCATATTAAGAGAAACAACAAATTGGATTTTATAATTTTGTCTTATTATGTAAGTGGTGACCTATTTGACCCATCTAGACCTTAAACGGATATACTAATTGGTCTTCTAATGGGTGCTGATTATTTCATGTCAAAACTTCAATTTTTATTATTTGGGTTGAAACAGGTGCAATAATGCTAAAAATGAAACAAAAAAGATGAGAAAGTTTCAAGAAATTGAAGCGTGCATTTTTGATAGCTTAGTTTTAAATCTTGTTATCGGCGGTAGTCACGGTACCGTGTAACCGATCCTTAATCCAACCTTCCGATATCTAGCAATTTTTGGATCTCTCGACCTTGACTTTTGAACATACTTGATCAATCATGTAGGGGTGGTCGGGTTAGGTTATTTAGGTTGCATCATGTGGGTTTGGTGGAAAAGTACCTCGATAGTGGGGTTGGGCTGACTTGCAAAGCACTTAACTTCACATTTGGTGTGGGTTATTATCCAGGCACAACCGATACTGAGCTCGATGTTTCGAAATCTGATGAAGAATAAATGAAGAATTTAATCATATGATCAACCTTTATTTATTTTTTATTTTTTATTTATTTTTTATTTATTTATTTTTTGATAAGGAAAGGAAACTAGGTCAATCGAAATCGACCCATAACATCCTCGCGGATGAAAGCGGTAATCGAAAGTCAAAAACTTTACTCATTACCCGAAGAACATAAAAATCAAGGGACACAAAAGGGCACAAAGAAGAAAAACCGAACCAAAGAGAGAAAAAAGCTAAAGAAAAACAAAAAAAAGGAGCCGGACAAAGGAAACCAAACTTCATCCACAATAAACTGCAACAAAAAAACACACAAGCCACAACCAATATCCATAGTCAACAATAAAGGAGGCTAAAAAAATCAAATCTCTATTTCAAGGTTCTAACAAACATTGAAAATGGAGAAAAAAAGGCAAAACAAAGAAAAAGAACCAAATGGGCCTAACAAACTTTAATAATTGTATTTTTACGATTGTAAACAAAAAAAAAAAAAATTGTATTTTTATGAGTGTATTTTTTTTTTTAATCTTGATTACTATTTTTATATACAAATTCTTGAAAATTGTCCTCTAATAGAATTGGGCTGGTTTGGGCAAAATTTGAGTCTAAAGCTTGGCCCAAACCCACCCAAAATTACAATGGGCCTTTTTTGGGCGACCCATGAGCTTGTTTTGGGCCTAACAAAGCCTTGCAAAAAATCGGGTTGGGCTGGCTGGGGCATTGGACTTGGGTTATTTGATCACCTTTAGGCCAGACTTGCCAGGCTTTTGAGTCAACTTTCCGGTCGAGTCAGCCGCCTAGTCGAGTAGGTTTGATTTCGGGTCAGGTCAATTGCAACAATTTCAGATTCGGGTCGGCTTAGACTTGCCGGCTCTAATTAGCTGTGAGCACGTGACTCAACTCTTGAGTGTATATTGATTGAATTGTCAATTTGCCAATGTTCCATATCAACTAGTTTTAAACCCGTGCAAAAAATGCACGGGCTCGCTAGTACAAAGTTAAAAGAAAAAAAATATCCTCCATATAAATAAAACGACACACTAAAGTTTATATCATTTAATAAGAGAAAATATTTTGATACTCGTAGATTATTAATATAGAGTTTATAAACTGCAATCAGTTTAATAATTTAGATGCATATGAGTTCTGATATATTTTATATATGTAAATATATTTACTTTGGGTAAAATTTATACTATCTGATAATCGAATGTTAAAAATTTTTAAAGTTGGAAATAAGTAGATCTAATAATTTCATTACTCGGTAATATGTTATTATGAAATTCACATAGTTTATTGCTAATATGTTTTTATGAAATTCTCATAGTTTTAAGCTTGAAAAAAAATGTATCTTGGGTAGTGGTGTACTCCTTTTATCTCAATGAATAGTTTACATTTGTTTTATTTTGTGAGAGATAAATAAAGTAAGGCTATGTTTGGCAATGGCATTTCAGGTACCTGATTTGGTTAAAGTAGCTTATTTGACCAAAATTTCAGGTACCTTATTTTTTTGTAAGCATTTGGCAAGTAGCTTANAAAATGTATCTTGGGTAGTGGTGTACTCCTTTTATCTCAATGAATAGTTTACATTTGTTTTATTTTGTGAGAGATAAATAAAGTAAGGCTATGTTTGGCAATGGCATTTCAGGTACCTGATTTGGTTAAAGTAGCTTATTTGACCAAAATTTCAGGTACCTTATTTTTTTGTAAGCATTTGGCAAGTAGCTTATTTAACCAAATAAGCTATCTGAAATGAAATGCTACCTAGAGTAGCATTTGAGATTTCAGGTACCTGATTTGATTTTCTTTTTCTTTTTACTCCTTAAATCTATACTATTAAATAATTATCATATCCTTTTTCGTCATTTCATCAAAATCAGTTATCTTTTCAATTAGTTTGCCAAACATTTTTTTATATTTTCAGCTACCAGTTACCTTTTCAGGTTTCAGTTAGCTTCTCAGTTTTCAGCTACCTTGACCAAAATATTTTTCACACTTCGAAAAAAAAAAGATATATTTTTCACCCGGTCCAACAACCAAATCCCCGACTTCACAGGACTAAACAATTGGCCAAAATAGTTTCCGCACTGTCCAACAACGAAAACACCACCCATAACTCCATAAGCCATACTAATGACTAAACCCTACTCTAAAACAATATCTGTTAAACCTTGAAAAGTTGAAATCCACTCCCCTTCACCCTTAAACCTCACCCTTCTAATTGCCCCATAACTCACTTCATTCTCTCATATTCACAACTACATCCCATTAGTCAAACCCTAAATAAATTACCCTAATCTCCTTTACATACTTCGTGTAGTTGTGACGAATGTTTTACAAAATTGATATTGGTTAGCGAAAAAGGTAGATCCGTGGTTGCATGTATCTAACACTGAATTTTTGGTCAGTAAAATTATCTTTCAATTTTTTTCCTTCTGTAAAGTTTTATAGTCAAGTATAAATATAATTTCTAATGCCAAAATATTTAATCTACAACATTTTCGTCTATTATGGATTTTTTAAATGATTTTACATAATTAATTTCGGTAAATTCGAATTCGTCTTTTGCATATTAGTGTTTTCTAGATTTTTTTAAAGGCATATCAGCAATTTTAACTTTTAAATACGGCAAGTTGTGTTTTGTTTCCCTGTTTTTGCATACCAAGTTCCATATATTTTCACGGCTTGATCATAATACGGTTTTTTTTTTTGTATACTTAGATCACATTATATTTATAATTTTGTAATTGTAATTTTTATTCGTAAATTTTTAATATTATAGGAAATGTATACTCCGTAATATATTGTTTTGTATAGTGTATAGTCTTTAATGTAATTGCAATGCATAGTTGTATCAAATAGAAATGTTGATGGGAGAAATTAAATAGGAATGTACAATGGTAGAAATTAAATCCCCTAAAATTATGGTGGGTCGTGTTTGGAATAAAAAGTCTTCTAAATTTCCTAGAAGGGGAGTCAATAGGAAGCCAAGAAAAGACTTGGCTTTTATACTAGAACCAGGATGGGCAAAGGAAAGGTCATCGAACTTGACAAATCAAGCACAAAGTAATATATAAACATGAATAGATAACACGAAATGAGCAGTGTGAGACGGAAACTTCCGTAAAGTATCTTTTACGTGAGGCACAGGTTTAAGAACTACTCGTAGTTTATTGGTCGGACTTGTATCGTCTAGAAAATATTTATATTAAAAAAAAAACATAAAATTAGCATTCCATAGTTTATGGTAACATGGACTATTACCATAAAAGACAATTCTCCATATCAACTTATTAATTTTACTTAAATCCAACAGATACGTAAAAACTTAAAATGATTTCATACATACACACATTTTGGGAATAGTAAAAAAAAAGTACAACAAACAGTGTTTATTATCGAGTTCCGTAATCCATCTACATTAACCCGAGTCCGGGCAATGAGGGCGAGGCGAGCATTATATGTGTGTATTCGGTATTCCCTCGAGTATCGTACTCGAGGGAAACAGAGTACATCCACTGCCAGTTCGTGGATGTAAAAGAGGGTTGATGTAAAAGAGAAACCCTGATGCTCTCAAATATCCACATTGACGATGCCGGAACAACACAAACAAACCAAGTCCCCTCGAAAACCAGCATCTCTCGATTGACATAGCTAAACGGAATAAGCAAATTCCAACAACAGTCCAACTTCCTCGTCTTAATCCGGCCACCGGCCACAAGACCATCGCTTCCATCTATCAACTCCTAATTTAACACAAGCATATTACGATCGTCTTCAACTTCCACGAGCAAAACGGATGGCCAAAGGTAAATGTAGTACCAAACCACTAGCCATCTAGCTCGTAGGAAACATCATGCTTGGAGGAGTTGCCCGCAATATCATGACCAGGTGAACAATCGGAACACACATAATCAAGGAAGAAATCTTCCTCGTGGACAACACCATCAATGCACCTCCCACACTGATAACATCGATATATACATTGGATGCATGCCCTGCACAAATGACCCGCTTGGTCTTTAGCCTGGCAGCTTTCAGTAGTGCAATCATAAACAAGCTTCGCCATTTTGCACTTGGGACAAATTTCAAGGTCAATAGGGCGATCATCTTCACAAGATAGATCAACATTTCCCCTACAATAGAAGAGCGGCTTTTGGTGATACGATTGCACGTGATTGTGAATGCCCAGTAACAACAAAAGCTCTTCATATTGCTCCAAAGTCACAATACGTCCAGCAACTCGGAGGCACTTTATCCCAGTGACAGCCCTAGGCTGAAAAGCCTTTAAGCAATTTATCATACCCTCAATTTTAAGATTTATACATCCTGGCACGCTCAGCTGCATTTGAGATTACAAAATATTGTCATAAATTAGAGAAACGGACATAAATTCGATGAAATAACAAAACAAAAAAAAGATCAACCAGGCAATAGTAGAACTGCAAACTACAGTATAACAGTACACAAGTTGAAACATACACCAGATACAAGATAACGAGTACCAAAATTCGATGAAATACTTTAGAAGAATAGCTAAACAATAGGGAAACACTGAGAACATGGAAGGAGAAAAGGATAATGCAAAGGAGGTCTTCTAGAGTCTAGACGTAGTGCTTGTTAGTTGTATACACGCCCCCTCTCTTCACGGGATGGCTACTTTGACTATTCATTTTTGGCATTGTTTTTTTTTTTTTTGTCTTTTCCTTGTAAACTTGTGTGAGACCCTAGTCACTGTAGGTCTTTGGGTTTATCCCCGATTCCTCTCTTATAAACAAAAAAAGTACCAAAATATCATACCAAACAGCAGTGGAAGCAAACTATATCTGACTCTATGAATGGTTACAAAAATTGGTCAACAAATGGTGAAAATTTTGAGAAACAACTTATTAGTCGAGGGATGAATGAAAGCGGAAGATTAATGAAGTATTGAGTACAAAGACGAAAGACTATTTCCTAACATGTGAAACTTTCAAATATGTGTGAAATCTTGACCAGTTCTTGCTAACCAGTTACGCCTATTGCTCCTTCAATTCATAAAAATTGCCCAGTCCTCCAGCATAACAGGGTGAATAAGGAATCTACTATTTAGTTGGTTCACTTACTACGTGATGGTACTCATGACAACATTCAAAATTGTCCGCATCTAAATTAGCATCTAAAACTTGCCTGTGATCGGTTAACAAACACCAAGAAAAAAAAACTACGCTACAAAAGAATCGCTCCTCTGCACACAACTTGTTCACACTTCATTTTTGGCTACAAGTATGAAATTACTACACAAAATAGTTGTGTCCGACACTCCCATCGGGCATTGGCATGAAATGAATCCAACAGCCAAATTGTAATAACCTAGCTCGCAAGAAACAAAACGGCAACATACAATCTAGACCTACTATAACTAGGTTGGGGCAAACATTGCACACATACACAGACGGAGCATGAACGTATTATAAATCTCAAATCAAGAATTCAGAAATTGTTCTTCAGACTCGGTAACACTATTAAACATAACAAATATTCCACATCAAGGGAAGAAAACGGAATGAATATAATAAGGATATATTTTCATAAGACGAACCTTGGTTAACCTTGGGTTACTTTCAAGAACGCGCCTTAGACCATCGTTAGTGACCCCTTTACAATCCACAAGACTCAAGCATTGCAGATGACCTTGAGCCCTATTGGTTAACTGTACAAGAACATCATCAGTAACCCGAGAATTCAGTGGGTAATCAATATGGATACTCTTCCAGAGAAGAGGATCATTCACAACAGTGAACTGCAACGACTTGCAAACTCTTTCCACTACAACCAAATCACGAACGCCTAAATAGGCAAGAGCAAAGCTCATAGCTGGATGAGGAGATCCATCGTCGTCCTCCTCAACACCACCACCAACACAAACCTCTTCACTTTCCTTCTCATAAACACTAGTGCCACCACGGCAAAAAATAACATCTTTCATGGTTTCGCCACCATGATGAAAATCATCCTTCTCATAAACACTAGTACCACCACGACAAAAAATAGCATCTTTCATGGTTTCGCCACCATGATTCTCATAAACACTAGTACCAGCACAGTAAAAAATAGCATCATTCATGGTTTCGCCACCATGATCAAAATCATGCTTACTAAAAAAATCATCAAACCCATAACCCACATTGCCCTGACTCAAAACTTTTCCGCTCTCATGAGCATAACCACCACCACCACTACTACCAAACGCGTCATTCTCCGTGGTACAACAACAACAACAACCATAACTAACACAACCATTATTGACAAACTTATCAGACCTAAACATCGTATTAAAGGTCTTATTTTCACCAAGATACGGCTGGAAATCAACCGCGGTATCCCACCAAACATTCAAACCACCCAAAACCGGATAATGCCCTTTACCAACACCCACATCATCCCCTCCATAATCCGAAACACCGAGATCCTCAAGCCAACCAGTAATGGCGGTAACAGTGGAACTAATATCCATACCAAAAGGGTCAGCAGGCAATATATCATGAATGTTGTCCCTTTCCTGAGACCCCCCATGAACAAGATTATCTTCCGGCATTCGAGCCGAAAATATCGGACGGTGTGAATAATTCAACGCCATTCCTAACAATATATTCACCAAACAACAACACCCCAAACACTAATCCAATGCCTCTCTCCCAAAAACCAAAGTTAAAAGATTTCAACTTTGATTTTGATTTCGATTTCGATTAAGATAGCGATTACTCTAATCTATACTTTTTTTTTTCTCACATTTTTTTGCATAAAAACCTAAATTATATTGAAAAACAACAAAAATAACCCTCAATTTTCAGATGGGGAAAAACCAAAAACAATTACCTCACCTAAAATATCACCGAGTTCTTATATCTATATAAATCAAAAGAAAAAAACTATACAATAACGAGAAAAAACCCTTTTTTTTATTTATTTTTTCCCACCAAAATTAATTAAGAACCCTAATTACTACTCTAACCAAACATCGAAATCAATCAATCAATCAATCAATTAATCAATGAATCAATGAATCAAGGCATATTTAGCAACGACAATAAAATCCCAATCTACCAAAATTACCCCCAAATCAAACAAACCCTAGCTTCCGATAATCAACAATCTCCCAATTAAAAAACCCCCAAATTTAATAACAACACAACAATAATAACGATTAATTAGAAACTTATGATTATGTATAATATATATATAGAGATTAATATAGAAATTAAATTAAACCTGAATTAATTAAGGAAAAAAAAGTAGAGATAGAGAGAGAGAATTGTGTAGTTTGGGTCAATGTGGGAATGGTGAAGGAAACAACAAAAGTTGTGAGAGGAGAGAGAAGGGGTCTTATTTATAGGTCAATCAAATAGTAAAAAAAATTACCGTTTTTTTTTATTTTTTTTTATTTTTTGGGGATTATTTTTTTTATATGGAGGAGAGGTAAAAGAGGGGAAATAGACATGTGTTAGAGGAATTTGAGGTAAAATAGGTTTGATTTTTTCTTCTTTTTACTATTTTTAATCATTTGTTTTTGGTTTAGAGAGTTTCAGTGAAACAGCTTGTATGATGTAAGACGGTTTTAGTGTAGTATAGTGTGAAAATGATCTAAGAGTAATTCTATTATTAGGTAAATAGTGTAATTAGGAAATCCGTTTTATGGTAAACTTGTGTAATACTTTCTTAAACAAGTATGTGTATGTGATACTGTCTTAAACTAAAACGAGTATGTGATACCAACATGTTATCATGGAGTCGGACTGCAAGGAGGTTATTGAGGCGCTGCAACGGAGGAAATCTGGCCGGAACGAATTCTTTGCCGTGATAGAGGACATTCTGGAGCTCAGTGACGGTTTTGCACAAGTTGTTTGGTCTTTTATTAGTCGTAGTAGTAATAGTGTAGCTCATGAACTTTCGCA
This sequence comes from Silene latifolia subsp. alba, assembly GCA_001412135.1. Classification (NCBI taxonomy): domain Eukaryota; kingdom Viridiplantae; phylum Streptophyta; class Magnoliopsida; order Caryophyllales; family Caryophyllaceae; genus Silene; species Silene latifolia. The sequence continues at coordinate 1,187 of LHUT01006632.1, read as the reverse complement.
TTTTAGCTCTATTGGCAGTAAGGTGGTGTTTGATGCGATGTCAATCCCACGGTGTATTGCGAACTTTGTGATCATTGATCGTCTCTATAGTCAGTAATCCCTTTGGGGGGTTTTTTCAAAAAAAAAAAAACAATCATATTACTAGGGAAATAGTAATTAGGAAACCCGTTTTATAGTAAGCTTGAGTAAAACTACCTTAAACAAGTATTTGTGTCCTCGTTATATTGGTTGAACTATCTTAAAACGAGTATATTTGTCTTACACTGAAAGCTAGGTAAATTGTATCTTACTAAAATCGATTGGACGAGTTTTTGCTTACGAGTAAATCTCATAAAAACTGTCTTACATTAATTACTCTGAGATATATAACTTTCATAATACAAAAAATTTCAAATATGATAAAAAAAATATACTCCCTCCTATTCATTCATTTTGTCCCTCTTTCCTTATCGAAGCTAGTCGGATTTTTGTCCCTCTTTCCTTTTTTGGTANNGAATAGGAGGGAGTATAAAATAATGATTATTAAGCGTTTGTGGGAGAGGCAGTCTAACGTATGAATTAATGCTTGTTTACTCTTCAATATTTTGTTTTTTTACCTAGTCTATTTATTTGACTGGTTTTAAGTTTAAGACGGATATTTTCGTCTCAAAATAACATTTGCTTGAGTTATTTTTTTAAGGGGGAGATAGTAGAGAGGAAGAATACACGTGTGAGTATAAAATTGGGATTGAAGGATGAATTGTGATGATAAGAGAGGTTGGGTTGTTTCTTGGGTGTTAAGAATTTAAGATGTGGAAGGAGACGAGCACGAGACTAGGAGAGTACGAGACATCTTCTTGTGTTTACCACAATCATCTTTGTATTTTACTAGCAACTAAAATGGCTACTTCTTGGGGACCCATTATCACGTTTTTCTCTACTTCCTCTTTTATGAATTTAAAAAAAACAATGATTATGATTATTTTTAGACAAGTGCAATTTAATGTTTTGTGTATAGTGTATTAGTTAATTAGGAATTCGGAAACATCGTATATAGATAGACAGTTGATATAGCGACTTTGAACTAAGAATTAACAAGCCAATTTTAGTGTCTCGAGTTTTGTGGTGATACATGACTTAAATTGAAACTAATTACTCCGATTATGAGGAAAAACAAAGTAACTTGTATAATATTTTTTTTTTTTTTT
>LHUT01006630.1:0-11531 GCA_001412135.1 Silene latifolia subsp. alba | reverse complement strand
TTACTGCCATGGCTGCCTCATGCACTTCTTCTTTGTCTTTCGTCATGCTTGAGTGTCTTTCTTCACGGAGGACCAATGCATATGCACGAGAAAGCGAAGTGATGGGGTCTTCCATCAACAAGTTGGTACGGACTTGACCGTACAAGGTATTATCTAGTCCCATCAAGAATTGATGGACTTTTTCTTCTTCTCGTTCCTTCGCAAATGCAGTGGCTGCTCCACAGGTACAACTCGGAATTTTGGTATAATTCGCAAGTTCATCCCAAATAGTCTTTAATCGAGTATAATACTCGACTACTGACTGCCTTCCTTGTTTGCACTCGATCAAGTCTCCCTTCAACTGGTGGACTCTTGGTGCGTTTCCGGCCGAATATCGATTCTTCAATTCCTCCCATACCTCTGCAATCGTCTGCTCGAAAGCAATACTTGGATGTAATTTTTGATCAATTACATTCCTCAACCACGCTTTTAACATGGCGTTACACTGTCTCCAAGCCACGGACTCTACATCGTCTTCCCCGTTTTCATCCGATGGCTTCTTCACCTTCCCTTCAACAAAACCCAATTTATTCTTCGCATCTAATCCGTTCTTTACTGCGGCGGCCCATAAATCATAATTGTCGCCATTAAAGACGATTTGTGTGAGTGTTAGATTTGGGTTGTCTGAGGGATCAAGATAGAGAGGAGAAGTGGTGGGAATGACTTTGGATTTCGAGCCTTTGCCTTCGTCCCCTGGCATTGCTCGATTGAATTTGAGGATTTTAATTTTGTGAAAAACCTAAGCTCAAGATACCATGTAAATTTGTGAGACGGAATTGATAAAGGCTGAAAATTCTTATTGCCTAAACCCTACATACGAATACACTTATATACTCGTCATACAAGATACGTAACTTCTAGTCTAGGAAACAAATAAACTAATATTCACAAGATATTCTACTTATTGTACAAGCTACTAATATTACGAGATATTATTTCCATAGAAGATACGACGACAAATAAATTTAAAATTGAGAAAATAAAAGGAGTTGTTCGAGCTTAATTAACTAAGCTTTCGATCATGAAAGTCTGACTTTTTCCTAGGAACTATATAGTTTCAAACACGAGTAGAATTTTCTATTATATATTCTGAGTTAATAAATTTAAAATTGAGAAAATAAAAGGTATTTCCTCCGCCTCAGTCATATTTATATGTTTTCTTTTAACACAAAGATTAATTAAATGAAAGAGATATATATGCTTTAAGAAATATAGGAATGAAGTGAAAAAGTAACATACATATGTTAAGATCCGACGACAAATACATAAAACAAAAACGAATTGAACTGAATTTAATGGAACGAAACTGAACTGAACTGAACTGAACTGAACTGAACTTAATGGAGCTGAACTAAACTGAATGGATTTGAACTGAACTGAACTGAACTGAATTAAGGTAAAGAGTTAATTTGTGAAAAAAAAATGCTGAACTGAACTGAATGAAGCTAACTGAACTTAACTTAATAGAGCTGCGCTGAACCTAATAAGATGATGTTACTAGTTACTACGTGTTATAGAATTTCGGTGTCTCTGTTCACATAATTACATAGACGTATAGATACGAAGAATGTGACCGACAATGGTTGGCGTGAGCAGTAAGGACTGTCATCTCTGTCATCTCAGAGATTGCTCTAGCTGTCGATACTGGATACTCTTTGTTAACACGATAGAAGATAGATACGGAGAATGTGAGATACAAAGAAATTAATAGAAGTAGTACTAAACTTAAACATCAAAATGTCAAATCACTAATTAATTTTCACGAGGACAAGTTATTTATAGTAGGTGTAAATTGAAGCATGTTGCATAAATCGTTACCCTAAAATTGAAAGGGGAGTGACCATAAATGAATAGCAGCAGGCAGTAACAGATGACACAGCCCACAGGTGACAACTTACACCACCTCACTAAATGATTCTAAGAGTACATAGTACCTTAATTAAATAGGCTGCCTACCACTTTAAATTGAATCTTCATTAATGTAATAAATCATGCATGAGGGGGAATAGAAAAATCTGTCGGGTACGTGTTCAAGTGTCAGACTTGGCTGTTCGTGGTAAATATACGTATGTTGGGTTAAAATGAGATTTTCAAGTGTCATACCAATGTCAGAGTTGTCGAGTGTTGGACAGGGTGGTACTTGGTGGCGGACTTAGTTGGCTCGTCGAAATATTCCTTAGAGATTAGATTGCGGTGTGGTTTGGGCGGTCTTGGAGGCCGGGATCCAAGTGGAGACTATTTTCTTTGGTGATACTGAAGTGGTCAAGGGGATATGGGGTAAGGTTGTGGGTGTTTGGTGGGTAATAGGTGGGGTAAGAGTTAAAACCGAGATATTGGGTGGTCGGGGGTTAGCCATTGGTCGGGTGGTCAAGAGTGTGGTCGCCCAATGGTTGCTTTACGAGGCTTTACAAAGGGTGTCGGGATCTGAAGGGGGATATTTTGTATAGGGTTATGATTGTTATTTCTTAAATTGTACGGTAGAACTCAGAGAAATATGTAAACAAATAATCGTAAAAGAAAGATATATCATTTCAAATATTATTCCGAGTATTTCATTAACATTAACCAAAAGTACAACGAATTAACGAACAACAAAATTCATGGAAAAATAAAACTCGAAAACTAACAAATTACATATATGAATCCCTTTGGCCTCTGTATTTATAGTTAACACAAGACTCCTCACTTCAATGTTGTCCAAACTTCTTCCAGTGCTTGCAAGACTGTTGATGCTAATCTTCCCAGCAGTTCATGTAAGAAAACCAAATACTTCCGCTGTGTAAAGTAAACGTGAACTATTGATTGACACGGAGGGAGTATGCAGAAAGCTTCCTACTGTTCAGTACTTGATCCTTTCTAGTTGCAGAGAAATTATTATTAAAAAAAAAAAAAAAAAAAAAAAAAAAAAAAGTCCCAAGTGTAATGAAATCATCTTTGCTAAATCATTTAGTTGCAAAGAGCAAATTATTCAAAGCGCTATGGATCGGATAACTGATGTCTTACAACAATATGTACATCAAATCTCGACTTGAACCATCGATGTTGTGATAAACTTTTGAAATGTAGGGCAAACAGAGAAAAATGTTGAGATTTTATCAATAATAACAAGAGCTTAAGCTAATGTTACAAAATTGACATACATATAGGCCGATAAATTTACACCTCCTTCGTTTTCTTCTAACTTCTTCCGTTCCCTGAACATGGCACAAAATAAAGGACAATTAGGGTAACCTGAGAGGTTGTTTCCAGACGATCCAAAATGAAAATTGCAACGAGAATGACATCAAATCTTAAAAGAAATTATAGAAAACACTTGGCTTGAATAGGAGGCTCACCTTGAAGCGCGGACCCAAAATCTCAAGTAGGAGCTGCAGTGGACTCAGACCTACATTTGGCATGTACAATAGGGCCTAATTGTGATCTGTCTATGCCAACTGCTGTACCGCTAGAAGGGGTGTTCAAGTACACAGCGCCTCTATACATCCATTCTTCAGTCTCGTCACTATAATAATCTTCAAAGGGTTCCCAACACAAAGCACATGTTGTTTGATCCTCATCAGCTGGCACCGCCATCTCAACATCATCCTTGTTTTCAACATCATTACTCTCAGAAGACAAAAACCCGGGAGCTGCATCAACCCCTAATGCTTCAGCGCCACTGAGCCACATACTAACACTGACAAACCACTTACGAGAAGGGTTATTATGTCTTCGATTCTTGGACATCCGATTCTTAGTCACATGCCAATCCATGTGCTTGCTGTGTTCGTCTTGTGTTTTGAATCGTAGGCCGCATGTAGTACACTGTCTAGGAAGATCTTCATACAGAGCCCTTATGACCGACTCATGGCGCACTTTGAGGAAGTCCGCGTCAAACTCTACTCCAATAAAATCCTATAGAAGTACACAAGATTATAGTCAATACCTCGAATATACAACAATAATAATAACATTGCCCTCCTTCCAATGGCAGGGCAAGATGGGTGGACGTACGCAACCTTACCCCTATGCTATCGAGTCAGAGGAGTGGAAACACTGTTGTTTTCACTTGACCCATAATGAATATTGCTTACAGAATTGCATCAAATGACTCCTATTTCACACGGAAGCGAATCCAATTTAGTAAGCCATTTTGCTTACTACTCCCTCCGTCCCGGTCAATTGTTGTTCTTTGGTTTTGGCACAAAGACCAAGGAAAAAAGAGGGGGCCAATTACTAAATGATAAGTGGAACAAATTGAGTGTAAATGATCCAATTGCTCATCAAGTTCATTCTTAAAATAACAAGGACAACAATTGACTCGGACACCCCAAAATGGAAAAGGACAACAAATGACTGGGACAAAGGGAGTATATAATAAAAAATAGTGAGCCTTTGGCTTCAAAAGAAGTGAAAACATATTGGTTGAAGATAAGGAGGAAAAAAAGCACCAAGCCTGGAGTGACATCACTACTCTATTACCTTTTCACTGGACTGTTTCATTAATGGCAAGAGCTTATTAGCGACAAGAGAATCGAGCAAGCCGGAGCTAAGCAAACCAGAAATATTGACAGGGGCTGGCTGGTTAGCAACAGAACCAGAATTTGGGGGAAGAGTCAGGATGTGAGAGTTGGGACGAGCACCGGGAACAAATGGTGGCACAGGTCCTTGGAATTGCATCAAGCAAGTAGAGGTATTTAGGAATGAAGGGGGAGTATGATAAACAGGCATAGGATTATTCCGAATATTACTAGGAGCAGTCATTTGGCCATGCTGTGGATATCCAAGGTCAGCAGTTTGTTGCGGCAAGGAGGCAGGTTGACGAGGTTGATGATGAATGGGACCAAATCTCGATTGAGGCTGTTGTGGAGGGACTTGATTCAAAATGGTAAAACTAGAATTCAGACATCGAAATGAAGGCCTTGGTTGTTCTTGTAGTAGATATAAAGATGGAGAAGGTATTACACAGTTCACGGTTGTCTGTTGTTGTAAGCCAGGTGGCCCCTGGGGGAAAGGAGAGCTCATTGAAACACGAAAACTGTTTCCATCTCGAGGTGCTCCATTTACATTTAGTTGAGAGGTGCGGTCTCTTCCACTTATAGGAATAGAAGACTGAGTGACGTTACTAGTCTTTCTGTCGGCCAACGTAGGGCTCATATCTTGCCAATCAAACTCCTCCTCCTCTGTATTTTGCCATGAGTTCTCAGCAATTTTAGTCACTGCCCCATTTACAACGGGGAGACCACGTCCTATTGGTTTTTTGTTCAAAGGCCTTTGCCCATCATCATGACCATAAGCATCGATTAGAGCCCTTGGACTATCATGCTCAAACCCACTATTTGAACTGCAGGAGGCAACATTTTCAGGACTACGATTGAAATCACCCAAACGATGTCTTTTATGCCAGCCAACAATCTCCTCATCTCTTCCTCTTACCCTACTGCGTCCGTGATGAAAAGGCTCTTTTCCAAACATTCTGCCTGGTGAGTTGGTGACTGCAAAGTCATCAACTGAAGGTGATAAGGGCCTGCCAGAACCACGACCTCCAATTCCAGTTGCGTAACTTCTTTGAGTATCAGAATCTCCGTCTTGATCATAATCAAAATTTTCATATCCCTTATAAGCCTTTAAATTAGGCACTCTTCTCTCAAGCTGGGCATCCTGAAAGGAAACAAAAACAAAAGAACGAGCACAGTAAGCTTATTGGTCACCGTATATATCTATCTTTTCAAATCAAGAAAGAACTGTTGAAAGCTCTGCTAAAAAAAGACGGCATCCAATGTCATTGAAAAATTCACTTTATTTGTACAGCAGTTGTTTGAGGGTCTGTGTCTCTGTTCAATCCCTTAGTTAGATTGCTTCTATATCAGAGTACCAAGGTAAGACTGCTTATATGCCGTAGAAACATGTCGAGTCAGACTGCAGTCTCATCTTACTGACTACTAAACACACTAAAGAAAATCAGAAAACAAGGTTAGACAAGTTAATTACATGTATGCCATGAGAGGGACGAGGGGATTCAGAAGCTCTCAAACTAGCTACCCTGGAGGATGGTTGATTCACGCAAGAAGAAAGCTGCAACTCATCCTCAACCTGACGAAGCACTGATGATGGGAAAACAGACGACCAGGTTCCAAACAGACGGTCCATTGACGAATGCATGCTCAAAGGGACTTGTTTATAAACCTCACAGAATACCTAAAGCCAGAAACAGGGACAGCAGAGTAAGTGGAACATGAAAACAGCTATAATCAAGAATAATAAATTCTGTACAACACAGACTAAGCTACAAATGTTCCGTTGCAATGGAGCCAAAGGCACATCATCATTGGTCTCTGGTTTTCAATATAACGAAATAAGATAATACGAGTAACAATCAATTATCCGTTGCAATTCTTAACACAGTTTCATCAAGGGTCATTCACAAACAACCTGTCTGGGTCAAAAACACACGACCAGGTTTGCTTATATCTATCTAATCGCTCGCTTTTAAGCCAGTGGCAGTCATTGTAGATAAACCATTACAATACTGAGGTAATGCCCTCGCTCAACTACGCTACAAATGGCCAATAATCCACCTATGTGGCTATGCACATCTACTCTTGGGCGAGTTAGTGCAATCAAATACTTACCTCAGGTAAACGAGAAGCAAAATACCCAACATAATCGCGTCCAATATTCTTGACAATGCTATCCAACAAATATAAAGATGGCATCTTTTGCTCAACCGGAACCTGCATACATGTGTAACCGGAATTTAACTGAGTATACTCCATTCATTTCATATCCATACGTTTGTTCAAAATATGTAAGCGGAATTTTGCTCACACGTATGAAAATGAAATGAACGGAGAGAGTATACGAAAGTAAAACTACATAGTATCAAATCTACACCATGATTTACGATGTCGATTAAATAGATTGCTGTAATTAATCGGAATTACTGAATGAAAAGACTGAAAGATTGAGAGAAAGACGAGAGATGGTAGTCGGTAACAAAATTCTCACTACTATCCACTAGTACATACATTGGATTACAACTTTACAAATTGATCAAAATTAAATTACAACGTACAATTCGATCAACATGAAAAACCTAACCCTAACCCTAAAATTGAAAATTCCCCAGATTTTGGGATAATCAATTGATGATTTCAATCGGTCGTACCTCTAGAACCCTAGAACAAATCAATTGAGCAATACCCTCAGCATGTTGACTAAAATCACCAGCAATAATCGTGAGATCCGTAATTATAGGCTTCGAATTAATCGTGAGCTCAGATAGAACATCTTCATAAATCCGAACGAATTCCTCTGTAGTAATCGCAATATCGTTGAATTCGTTGCCGGAAACCCTGATTTGATCTTCTCTTTGCTTCAATAGTTGGCGGAATCGATCGAGAATTGGGGATGGAAGTGCCGATTTGGGGAAAACGTCGTTCGACATGAGATGGGTTGGATTGATTTGGGAGGAATTGGGATAGTGGAGAAGAAACCTAATTTGGGATTTCTAGGGTTAGGGTTCTTCGTGATTTTTCTTCTCCAGTTGATTGATTTGTTAGACAACTATGTTATGAACAACACAATTGTGTGTTGAGGAAATTTGATTGGAAATCTCGTGTCTCGCGTTTTTATTTATAGTTGTAGCATAGGTCGGTTTAATTGAGTTTTACACTTTTACTCGTACTTGAAAACATCCATTGGGCCATATAAGTGGGTATTGCGTGGTGCCGAAAAGCTTAATCGGCCCAACGGGATATTAGAGATGGAAGTAGGCACGCGGGCGGTTGGATTAACATGCTCCAACATTTTAGCGTGACGCGGGATTGGAACGACCTGGCAAGGTATGATACATTATGGGCCATGAGCCGTGTCTGGGCTGAAGTTTGAGAAAGAAGATTGAGCTTAGCCTGGGCATAACATGACCCCACTTGGGCACATCACGCTTTGACATTATCAAAATATAAAGAAATAAGGCTGAAGTGGAAGAATTATTGGTATACGCCTAAGCACGACGCGATACACTATAGAGCGTCATTTTCATTTCATCGGCACGACAGAAGTCCACCTTCTTGTGCATAGACCGTGCCATTTCCTCCTCCAAGCACAGTGGGCCGACTAGGTCCATACCGGGCCAACTATAGAATTGGGCCTTTTACGGACCATAGAAATAGGTAGACCTGGCAAAAGCAACCCGACCCGAAAGACTGACCCGAGACCCGAAGTGACCCGAACTAAATCACCCGAATGTGACCCGAAAACCTGAATCGACCCGAACATGACCCGAGCTTCTTGACCCGTAAGTGACCCGATCCAAAACCACCAAACCCAAAAATGACCTGAAAAAATATAACTTTAATTGAACCGAAAAGACTTGAAATGTCTATTTCTCTATTATTCATTGACCCGGAAATGACCCGACCCGAAACAGACTCGACCCGCTTGAACCGAAACAGACCCGACCAAGAAACCCGAAACAAACCCGAAATCCGAAATGACCCGTCCAGACCCGAATTAACCCGAAATCAATGCCCGACCCGAATTGGCCCGACCCGAACCCGATCCATTGACCCGTTTTGCCAGGTCTAGAAATAGGGCTGAGCCAAGTCGTGCTATGCTTAGTCCATACTCGACCCAAATATAGAATCACACCTTTTGTAGATCAAGACATGGGATTTTTTGGTCCTAACCAAAGGCCCTACCCTTTTTAAAAATAGGTTGGGCGAGGCGGGTTAGCGAGTTTGGGTCATTTGATCAGCTCTAAGTTTGAGTATGAAGCATAAATAGAAGATTGGTAGTAATTAACAAGGCAAATATTAGACTTTTAGATCTCCATCGGTCGAGTCGGATCGAGAAAAACCCGGAGACCGGACGACCCCAAAATCCAAATTCAATTAACTCGATTGAAACTAAAATAGTTGACCGAGTAACTGCCTGACTGGTTACAATAAACAACCGGAGGTGAGGATCCAGCGGAAAAGTTGAGGGAACTAAAAATGGAGGATGCAAAAATCAGTGATGAATCAATTGAGAAGAGACCAGGCATATTCATCATCGGATCTCCCAATGCTGGAAAACGCACTCTTCTCTCTAGTATGTATTTATATACTTCTCCCTTCTCTCTTTTCTTCTTGCTTTATGTCTTTACTAGTTTGATTCCAATAGTTAGCTCACTCAATTGCAATTCAATTTAGTTATGAATAAATAAACTTTGAATCTATGAGATACCCACAAAAAATATGATTGTCTATATGTTGTAGAGCTTTGAGCTTTCATTTTGGGATAGTTGTCTAGTGCGTACCAAAGGTAGCGGTTGGGGTTCCCTCGTATTCCAAAAAAAAAAAGTGTGAATGTTTGATGCGGGCAGAGAAAATATGAAATTTAGAAATTGTAGAGCTTTGAGGTTTTATATTGGGATAGATCATTGCAATTCAATTTAGTTATGAAATATGAATGAAAGTTTGAATCTTTGATGTGCCCTTAAAAAAAATGAATGTTTAGCTGTTGTAGAGCTTTGAGCTTTCAGTTTGGGATATATCATTGCAATTAAATTTAGTTGTGATTGAAAGTTTGAATCTTTGATGTGCCCACAAAAAAATAATGGATAATTAGATGTTGTAGAGCTTGAGGTTTCGTTTTGTGATAGATAATTGATTTGTGGGTGTTATCTTTTGTTCTTAGAATGCGGATTTTAGTTTATGATGGAAATTAAATGATTTTAGTATGTGCCCACATGATTTGAAGATTCGGTAATTCCAAAGATTTGAGCTTTTTATTTTGGGATAGTTCATTGCTTTGTGGTGTCACTCAATTGCAATTCAATTTGAACATTTACAAGATGCTGAGATTTGAACTTTTGTCTTAGGCATGGTTCCGGATTCGCTCGGTACCCTACGAATCGCGAATTGTTGAAAGCGAATTCTATCATGTTGCTTACTGAAAATATATATCACACACATTCTATAAGAGCGAGTAGCGAATCGGTAAGGACGTATTCATAACGAATCCAGTAACCATGGTCTTAGGTATGATCATTGATTTTGTGGTGTTATCTTTTGTTGTTAACATGTGAATTTAGTTCATGATGAAATTAAATGATTCTAATATGTGCCCATATAATTTGAAGAGGTTAGGAACTCCAAAGATTTGAGCTTTTTTATATGATGAAATTAAATGATTCTAATATCTCCCTACATACGATTTAGAAATTCCAAAGATTTAAGCTTTCAGCCTTATCTGGATACCATGTGAAGAGGGAAACGGATAGAGGGAAGGGAGAGGGAGGGGTGATGTAGTATGTGTGTTGGATACAATTTCCCTCTATATATTTCCTATGTTGGAGAGAATTTGATTAGCCTTGGAGGAATGGAAATTTATTCCACTTCCCTCCTACTTATTTACTAACCAACCACCAAGCTTAGAATCGTATATCCCTCTTTCTCCCTATCCCCTCCCTTCCCTCCAAATCCTCCAATCCAAACGAGACCTTCATCTTGGGATAGATCATACCGTTGTGGTGTTACCTTTTCTTATAATTAACAAGTGAATTTCATCTTATCATGGGGATTATATGAATTTATGATGTGCCCATGTAGTTTAGCATTGTTGTAATTCTGTTGTGCTGAGATTATGTGTTTGGATAGAAAAAGTGGAGAGAAAGGGAGGGAAGGGAAGGAGAGGGGAAATGGAGTGTGGGTGTTTGGATACAATTTCCCTCCAAATCTTTCCAACTGTGGAGAGATTTTGATTTGTCTTGGAGGAGGGGAATTGGATCCCTCCCCCTCCATTTCCCTCTACCCTTATTTGCTATCCAAACAATGGATTTTAAATCCCTACTCTCCCTCCCTTTCCTTTACCTCCAAATCTCTCAATCCAAACACACCCTAGGATTTCCCTTTGAATTGATTATTCTTTTCATTGTCGAAGCTGTATGGCTAAATTAAGGTTAAGATAATAAAGGTTGAATCTTTGATGTGCTTGTACTAAGAACATTATGTTAAGTTCTGAAAGTTCGGAGCTTGTTATGCAATTTGCATTAATCATTCTCGGATGGAGTTGCTCTTTTTGTTGTCAACATGTTATTTAGAGTTTTTGATTGCGAAAAGTTTGATTCTTCGATACACCCGCATATTTTAGCTAGCTCTGAATTCAGAAACTGATGAGCCATTAGCTTTTATGTCCGGATCATTCTTCTTTCTATATTATCACTCTTTCCAGTAGATAGTACAAGGTGCAGATAGCATTTGCTATTTCATACTGTTTTTGAGCTGTGAATATAATGATTACATAAAACATTTTTTGGTCACTTGTGAGAATTGAGAAACTGTCATTTTGGGCTGAAGTTCTTGTATGTATAAATAAATGGTAAAGATGATATTGCGATGAACTTCTGTATTTGTAATCATCGGAACTTATAGTTTATATATGGCATCGGTAAGATTAAGCTTCTTACATTATTCAGAACAAGTACTTCGGCCTAGGTTTATTCTAAAATAAAAAGTGAGAACTTGGGT
>LHUT01006629.1:0-11531 GCA_001412135.1 Silene latifolia subsp. alba | reverse complement strand
CATTTATAATCTGCTTTTGCAACCTGCTTATGCTGAAATTAATCTGTTGTTTACCAAACAGGGCCTAAACCAAGCTCCGCATTCCAAATATGATCCAAACCAAACCCAAACACCAATCCCAACTCCCTAACCCTAACCATTCTACACCCAAAACAACACATTAAAGCCCAAAGGCAAAAGCCCATACAAAACCCTAGACTAATAAATACATAGGGTTTTGCAAGCATGAAACGCCCTAAACAAACAAGAGAGTGAGGCAGAAATAAAAACCACAAAAAGAGAGAAGAGCGCAGCCTCCATTCTCCATTGCCCACTATGAAGGTTCACTCCTCACTTTTTTTCTCATTTTTTTTTTTTCTGGGTTTTCTGTTCTTCCCCTAATTATGATTAATTCAGTAGATTTGTATGTCAAAGTTTTAATCTTTTTATGATTTTTGATCTCATTTTTATGCTGGGTTTTCTGTTTTCCCCCTAATTTAGCTTAATTTTTTCAATTTGTATGTCAAATTTTGAATCTTTGTATGTTTTTTAATCTCATTTTTATGCTGGGTTTTCTGTTTTAACCCTAATTATGATTAAGTCATTCATTTTCTATGACAAAGTTTTAATCTTTTTGTGTTTATTGAGTTCAATATTGATTCAGTTCAACATATTGATGATTTTTAATCTCATTTTTCTCCAGAGCTTTCATTTTTTCTGCATTTTGTGTTGATGATTTGAATGATTCACTCAATTTTTTTCCTGGGTTTTCATTTCCCCCTTTTTTAATGCTGGATTCAGTCAAATTCAATATGTTTGTTGATTTGAATGTATGCAGTTCAACATTGCTAACCCTACTACAGGGTGCCAGAAGAAGCTTGAGATTGATGATGACCAGAAACTGTGAGTGTTCTCTTAATCAATTATTTTCATATTTTAGTTTTTGCAATTTTTTTGTTGATTTGTATCGGTTTATGTCGAAACAAGCCTTCTGTAGATCTACCCTATCTTGATTAATTTTGTGTAAATAAATTCACATCAGTTTGTGTTAGGCATTTGAAATTTATTCTTCATGAGCTTCTGCTTATTTTGATTAATTTGTCGAATTTTAAACTGAAATGTTATAGATAGGATGCTGTCGTAATCATTTTAAACGAAAAATTGCCGCTGATGAACTGAAGTTGTGAATGGTTTTGTTTCTGTGTTCTTTTGTGTGGATTACTTTGATCACTGCCTTTTCACTTCGATACTGGATAATTGTGCTGGATGTGCTTGTTTTAAGCCAAAATCGGTTTAATGTTTTTGTGTATTGTGACTTTAATTGCATAGGCAAATTCGTTGTTGGAGTGCTCCGCTCATTGAGCTAATAGCCTATTCAACCCTTTTGTTTGCCGATATTGAATTGAGATAACCAATGCTTGCATTTTTGCCTTTACTTTTATGGCTTTGGTGCATTCAGGTGCTCGAACACCTATTCCTGCACTTTTATTCTAGTTCAGGGAGCTCGATCCAATTGTTTTAAGTCATCATCTATTCATCTGTGCCATGTTTGGCTTTATTTCTACCTTGGATAGGCAGATTCGTTGTTGGAGTGCTGTGCTCATTTGAGCTAATAGCGAGTTCAACCCTTTTGTTTGCCTATATGGAACCGAGATAACCAATGCTTGCATTTTTGCCTTTACTTTTATGGCTTTGGTGTATTCAGGTGCTCGTACACCTATTCGTACACATACATCCCTTGATATACATTTAGATTATCATTTGATAAAAATACTATATTGCCCACATCTGTTCTCATTTTCCCATTTGTGTTAAAAACTGATCGGAAAATAAGCGAACACCAACAAATTCATGTGGCAGTGTCATGGTTATTTTTTCCGCCCATCATAACATTGTTATCCTTCTATCCATGCATTTTCTTCTGAGACTCCTATGTTTCATCTGTTGTCTTGTGACATTAATTAGTTTTCGTTGATTGTTGTACAGCCGGGCTTTCTATGACAAGAGGATTTCTCAAGAGGTCCTAGGAGATGCTCTTGGAGAGGTTAGTTTCCTTACATCATACACAAACACAGTCTTCGGTATACCTTTCATCCATTGAAGTTTACTTAATTTTTCACATTTATTTTATTACAGGAATTTAAGGGTTACGTCTTCAAGATCAAAGGAGGATGCGACAAGCAAGGTTTCCCCATGAAGCAGGGTGTTCTGACTCCTGGAAGAGTTCGCCTTTTGCTCCACAGAGGTTAGTTTGTTCTTTCTATTTTTAGATCTTGACTAAAGTTCAGTAATTTTAGCATTAGTTGTGCTTTATCTGACATTATGGATTTTCAGGGACAAGCTGCTTCCGTGGTCACGGAAGACGTGATGGAGAGCGTCGTAGAAAGTCCGTTCGTGGGTGCATTGTCAGCCAAGACTTGTCTGTTCTTAACTTGGTTATTGTGAAGAAAGGTGAGAATGATCTTCCTGGGTTGACCGATACCGAGAAGCCAAGGATGAGGGGACCCAAGAGGGCTTCCAAGATCAGAAAGCTTTTCAACCTCAACAAGGATGATGATGTCCGCAAGTACGTCAACACCTACCGTAGGACCTTCACCAACAAGGCTGGTATGTTTTTCTACCCCCTTCATCTTTATTCTCGCTTGGCTGACTAGTATTGTTCACCGAGTATATTCTTCACCGATTCTAATATTTGTGATTTTGTCGGTACAGGCAAAAAGATCAGCAAGGCGCCCAAGATCCAGAGGTTGGTCACTCCAGTTACCCTCCAGAGGAAGCGCAGAAGAATCGCATTGAAGAAGAAGAGAATCACTAAGGCCAAGGCTGATGCCGCTGAGTACCAAAAGCTTTTGGCAACAAGGTTGAAGGAGCAGAGGGAGAGGCGTAGCGAGAGTTTGGCCAAGAGAAGGTCTAAGATCTCAACCGCTTCCAAGAGGCCATCCGAAGCCGCTTAATTCTCATGCAATCTTATGGCATTTTGTCAAATCACTATGATCTCTTAGTTTTGTGATGACATAATTTATGTGCTTGTTGCATTGAGATAGAGACTTGTAGTACCTTTTTGAGGTTTTCGATTTGTTTCTAAAATACTTTGTTTTCTTATGGTTTAAGAGTCTTTTGTTGAACATTACAGCATCGCCTTTCGACTTTAAATTACATGTTCAAGTACATTACCCTTGTTGAAGTTCATTTTCTCGCCTTTCGACTTTAGATCGAATATCTGAAACAATTTTCTCTCGTCATATGATATTCCCTCCGTTCCAAATTTCCGACTAAGATAATTCTCACAAAGAATCGAAAAGGTAAACTTATACTCCGATAATATAACAGGTTGGTGGATGTTCTCGGGTAAATTTTCTTACCGAATTTTTGAGAAGGAATATCCGAGGCGTTCATATTGGATTTTATGATAGCGTAATATCAGGTTACGCATTGGTAGACATTTCGAGACAAGGTATTGAATTTTATGAAACTGTGATTTTATGATAGCGTTATAATATGCACTTAGAATCGTAGATGATGCGATAACACAATGTAAAGTACTCCGTATCAGAAGATCACCTCCTTAAAAATGGGTTGAAATTCACAAGAATCCACATACATAAATACTACTGCTTGTACAAGACAGTAGGCATATATGATATATTAATAGTAATTAGGAACATAATAAGTTTTCAATACGACCGTCTCAATATGTCTCAACTTTGAATTACTCGTTAACACTTAATATTCCGCTTAATTCATGAACTGGATGGGTTTGATGAAATCGTCTCATACAAGAATATCTGTTAGGAAGATATTAGGAGGTAAAAGAAGCTTGAGACTTCATCCTCCTCTTCCTAAGCCGCTCAGCAATGATGAAGGCGAGTTCCAGAGATTGGGAAGCATTAAGCCGAGGATCACAATGTGTATGGTAACGCGAGCTTAAATCGTCAAAGGTCACACTTTGTCCTCCACCTATGCATTCAGTCACATTTTGACCAGTCATTTCAAGGTGAACTCCTCCGGGATGGCTTCCTTCTTGATCATGCACGTCAAAGAACGCTTTCACTTCAGCCTGTCCGATACCAACTACAATGTTAATATACAATATTTCAAGATCGAGTCTTGTATGTTGAAAATCGACATAAGAAGTAAACATACCAGAATGGCATCAAAGGGCCTAGTCTTTAGTCCACAGGGAGCTTTGATGGTGTTTCCGTGCATGGGATCACTGACCCATGTGACGATTTGGCCTGCTCCACGGACAGCACGAATCAAGTTAGGAAGCTTCACTCTCATATTCTCCGCTCCCATTCTCGTGATTATTGTGATTCTCCCTGGCTTGTTGTCGGGGTTCAGAATATCAATAAGCTTAGTAAGCTCATTCGGATTCATCTTGTCGCTCACCTGCATCAGAATCAGTTCATTATGAATGTGTTCACGTCTGAGACGGTCTTGCATGTGAGACCAACCCATTAATCATACAACTAAATAAGTATCTACAGTGGCGGAGCCAGGATTTTAGGGCAGCGAAGGCGAAAGGGAAATATTATAAAGGGGCCTGGAAAAAATTCGAAAATTTTAACTAAAAATTTCGAAACTTTCAAACTTCAGCGGGGGCGACTGCCCCTGCTAGGCCATGTGAGGTACCTTGATTCCGAGGGGATTGGCAATTCCTCTGAGGAACTCGACATGAGCACCATCAAGTTGCCTAGTTCGTTCTCCAACCCAAAGAAAATGTGCAGAACAGTCATAGAATTGCCCTGAAGTCGAATCTTCCCTGGTAAGAGCTTGTTCATAAGGCAACAACAAGCATTCATGGGATGTCCAAAACTCGGTCGACTGCAATGAAGGATGATCAAGTGAAAGTCCTGCAGCTGCCATGAATCCAAGTGCCTCATCAACACGGTGAGCTAACTCTTGGTACCTGCACCATTTAGCGAACTAACCACATAAAAAACTGTACAACTTTGGAATCCCCCTTATACTAAAAGAATAAGACTTCTCCAAAATTTTCCGTTAAATGAATTTGGCTATAATTGAGCTTTTATTATATCATATCTGTAATTAGACTTTTATTATATCATATCTATTATTGGCTTTCATTATATTATATTTACATCTGTATTATACTAAACTTTTGCTTTTCCACCGTTTATACAAAATATCAAAAAAACATCAGTCATCAAACATAAATCATTGTATAAAACCGCTTTACATTAATGTTAATGTCTTATTAAAGAGAAAGTGATAGAAGCCATACTTATCGGCTTGCTCGCTGTTAAGGGCAAAGTCGAGATCCCACTGATTAAGCCGTTGCATAGCAGCATAACCACCAGTAGCAAAGGCTCTGAGAAGGTTCAATGTTGCGGCCGATTGACTGTAAGCTCTAATCAGCCTCTGTGGGTCAGGAATCCTGGATTTCTCGTTGAATTCGTCTCCGTTTATATTGTCGCCTCTGTAACTTGGCAACTTCACCCCATCTTTCTCCTCCATGTTGTCTGATCTCGGCTTCGCAAATTGCCCTGCCATTCTCCCCAACTATTTTAAAAAGAAATCCACTAATTAATCCAATTTCATAAAATCCCTTCCACTATTCAAAATGAAATAATAATCACATTGTTCTCGTATTACGATTCAGTAGTAATATACTTTACCAGTTGAACTAGCCGATGACTATAATTAAGTTTTTGTAGAAGTGGGAAATGAATCTCCATTTCGGAGAACATGATCAAAACGATCCCTTCCAGTCTCCGGCATATTTCTTCATTTCAAGTTATTTCCATTCGTTTGTTCAAATTACGCGAGAATTTTTTTTATCGGAAATTTTTCATGGTATCCCTTAATTTTGTCAGATTTCAAGAATCTGTCCATAATTTCCTTGAGGTTCCATTTTTGTGTCCATGGTACCCCTAATGTAACGGTCGTTAAATGGAGGTTAAGTTTTGATGCTGTTGTAATATATTAGTAAGAAAAAATTACGGAAATTTCCCGTGGTACCCCTTAATTTTGTCAGATTTCCCATGGTACCCCTGCTTTTAAGAAAAGGTCATGGACTCATAGGTTCAAAATCCTTGCAGTCTCCAATAACTCACGAAGTGGACTTTCAGCACATGGTATTGGGAGTCTCTGCACTAACCATTCTTCGAGCCCAATATTCATTCGAATGAGAGGGCATAATAGAAAATAAATATAATTGTTAGACCTCAACCATTATCTTAAGATTTTGGTTGAAAAGTTCATCTCTATCAGTAAAATCTAAGGTCATGGTTAATTTTTTCAGTTGTTAAATCCCAACTTACTTACAAAAATTGTCGGTTTGACTTTTATCAATAACTAACTGATGTAACATAAACAATCAGTTATCAAATCTACATTCGTATTTAAACGAAACTATAACACGGTCTTATTCTATAATTTGTCAAACAAAAAATGAGGTAAAAGAAATAAACAGTTTAAACTGACCTTAACAACAGGCATTTGACCAGCATAGGTAAGAACAGTACTCATCTGGAGGAGAACCCGAAAAGTATCCCTTATATTATTGGCATTAAACTCCTTAAAACTCTCAGCACAATCCCCACCTTGTAGGAGGAACGCCTTGCCGAGTGCAGCCTCTGCAAGACGTTCCTCCAAAACCCGGGCTTCCCCGGCAAAGACGATCGGGGGAAAAGCCTCGATCGTCTTCAAGACGGCCTCCAGCTCCCCCTGGTCAGGGTACTGGGGAAGCTGGAGAGCCGTCTTGGACCTCCACGTGTCCAAGGCCCACGCTTTTTCTAATACTGCGTCGGCCTTCAGACTCGTGGAGGGTTTTGAAGAGTGGACGGCGAAGATGGGACGGAGGTTGGTCGGGTAGAGGGAGGTTGTCGTGGCGGGTTTCGCGACGAGGGTGGGTAAGAAGGTGGTTTTTGTAGAGAGAGACATTTTGGGAATGTAGATGGTATGGTGAAATGTATGGAAGTAGTCAATGAGGAGAAGATGGAGATTTATTATAGGGAGAAGACTAGTGAAGGGAGTAGGTGGTGTTGTAATGGTGAAGAACTAAGAAGTGGCAATATAATGGACATAAATCATTTTTTTCATGTTTAATCCGAATAGGACTATTAGGACGGTAAAACTCTTCTTCGCAGAATAGAATAATGTTATGGTGGCGTGGCTATAAGGTATTTAATTTCGGCGCCACCTTATTATATAATGGGATGTATCCTTTATTATTGAGGTCCCAACTTTTTGCATGTGAGAGGATGACGTTAAAATTAGGCATAATCATTTTTTTTTGTGTTCAACCCGAATAGCATCATCAGGACGGTAACACTCTTGTTCGTGATGGTGGCAATAAGGTACATTAGCTTTAATCGCGAATACTTTGGATAGCTGCTCGAATGGTCGACCTTTTCCCCACGTTTCTTATGTGTGTTTCTGTGACACTATTATTGTGGATTGTGGGTGGTGCAAAATGACACTTTTTATAGTACCTATGAAAATAGTAAATGTACTTATTTTATCATATCATAAATTGACTAGTTAATCAGTTTTTATTACTAGTGAATATTTTATATTTTTGATACATTTTTACTTTAAATTGTAAAATGTCTCATAAAAACATACCCTTTTCCTATTTATGGTTTTCTTCCATATTTTCCTTACTCGGTTATTCGGGTTTTCTTCTCTATTTTCTCTTTTGGGTTGATTTTTGTGGTTCAAATTCAGTGGCATTTGGGGTTGTGTGTTTTGTGTGGTCCAAATCCACTTTCTTATTTTTTGTGCAAAAAGAAAAGGGGAAGAATATAGTGAATATGATGAAGTATTTCCATAAAATTTATCCGACATTATCAATGGTACATCAGTTTTATTTAAGATAATAATTTACCATTTGGATCATACTTAAACTTGGAATATTATCTGATTTTTTTAGAGAGTTTTTAAGGTAACATAACAATGAGATTTCTATAATTCTATCCATCTTGTTGTATTATGTACTCTCTCTCCGTTTTGATGAATTGTTGTCACTTGTTTTTGGCACAAAAATCAAGAAAATGGGTCAATTATTAAATGACAAGTGGACCAAATTAGGTGTGAATGATCAAATTACTTATGAAACGCATTTCTAAAATAGAAATGATAATAATTGACTGAGAAACCCAAAATGAAATAGGACGACAAATGACCGGGACGAAGAGAGTACTCCTTAATTAATTCGTATCACTATTTAATACTCGCCCAACTACTATTTTTGGGTAGCCGTATCGACATATATTCATATCACTATTTATGGTCATTTGTTTGCCTATTTTATTTTAGGGTATCCTAAAATCCTAGTCAACTGTATACCTTTCTATTTTAGAAATGCCTTTGATGGGTAATTTGATCTTACACTCAATTAAACCACTTGTCATCTAATAATTGATCCACTCTTATTACCTTATTATTTATACTAAAACCAAAAATAAATAAATGACCAAAACGAAGGGAATAAGATATTATGCAACTAATTGTATTAGGTAGGACACCTACCTTACGTCCTTATCTAATTGATTCAATATAATTTGTTAGTGGTCGATTTATTCCCATTATAAGTTGCTACTATGTGAATCTATACTTTAAAACAAAACGTTGCATGAAATTCAATTAGAATCGATGCAAATTAGCAATTTTTTTGTTGTTGTTGTTGTTAATTGTGAAAAAAGATCTTATACAGATGACATTTAATTTATTTGGTTAAATGCACTTATTTTACTACCATCATAAACTAAGACAACAAAATAACAATATCGGGTAACAGGAGTGTGTTTGCAAAAGCTATACTAGTACTTTCTTTGATTAGTCCAAATCCAAAACTCGAAATGTCATTCTCACCCATTTCGGGTAGATAGTAGATACTCTAAATTAAAATGTAAGATATGACACTATTAAGTCTTTCTCTCGTAAATGTGTATGGTGAGTTGGTGATAATAATTTTGATCGGTTTATCAGTTCAATTTTTTTCCTTTGTTGGGTCTAGGTATGACATTATTAAGTCTCTTTCTCGTTTATGGTGTAAATCAATATGAATAAGGGTAGAACTAGTTGGTGTATTTTATGGCGTCAAATGAGATGCAAGGGCAGTATAATAATAGGGATGATGAGATTCGAGCCTGGGATTTGTCCACTATACCGCCTTCACTAAGCTAAAACATTTTTGATCGAACTAGTTGGTGTTGAGACTTGAGAGTCCCATAAAAGCCCTGTTTTTTTGGACTTAATTTCAGCTCATTTTAATTCAGTTCAGCTCAGTTAAGTTAATTTCAGCTTTTCTCTTCACAAATTAACTATTTACTTCAATTCAGTTCAGATCCATCCAGTTCATTTTAGTTCAGTTCAATTTCATTAAGTTCAGCTCAGTTAAGACTATTTCAATCAAAAGAACAGGGCCAATCTCCGATTGCTCCACGCAATGTTTGAGGTCCAAAATTCAGTTTTAGCACTTTTTTTTTATCTTACTGGGCTCAATTGTAATGTACCGATGTTGGAACATTTAATAGGCTCTCTTTGTTTTGCATCATAGCCCATAATATGATAAGAGCTTTAAAATCCACACAATACAATCAAATTTCAATAACTCACAAGCCCATGATGATATGTATGCGGAATATTTTTACGTCCTGGTCAATAGTTATAAATTTGTGTTTTTAAAGGGAGGATTTCAAGCAATGATACTCGATAACTATTAATCGAGGCGCAATGAGTAAAATATTTTTCATGATGCAAAAGAATGAACTAGTACAAATTTTCTTGCATATAAACTAAACTTTTATCATAATAAGGTTTTGCATGAAAATGTTTTCGGGTCCCATATAGCCGGAAGCAAATACTTTCGTCCATGCAACCCATATGAATTAAAACTTGCTTTTGTATACGGGTCAATTAAAACTTTACCAGGAAAACCCGACCCAAAAATCCCAGTACAAGCAGATACCGCTTCCAAGGACCCTTCAGCAGGACCTTGGAAGTATCCGGTATTATAAGGATTTGTCACTACCCCTGCTAACACCGTAGCCAAATTAATAACCATACCATCGACCCCAACGTCACCATTTGGGGCGACAAGTGGCGGTAATTGCGGGCCGAACATGGGTTGATGAAAAGGCCAAGCACATTGACCCGGACATTGTTTACCCGGGTTACCCACCCATGCATAAGGTACCCGTACCTTTTTATGTCTACCCGCATAATTATACCCATGTGACCCGCACGTGTTCATACAAAAGTCTTCACTTGCCACGTCATCAGAAGTCAAAACGACGTTTATTGCGCTTTTATGAGCAAGTCTAGACGACAAAACGACGAGTTTTGACGAAGTTAATATTTTCCCTATGGAATAACCCTCGTCAAATATTTGTTTCCCTAGAGTAATACTGCAGGGTCCTCCCCTGTACCTCCCTATGATCTCCCACCACGACGACACGGACGGTTTAGACGTCTCGACGTTATTTGAGCTTAACGAGGTGATAAAGTCGACAATTATAGACCGTTGGATGGGGCTGAACTTACCGTACCATATTAGATTAACGGTGAGATTTCCCTTAAGAAGGGGGCCGTTATGGTACGTTAGTATTAAAGGTTGCGGTTGCACGAGAGCGAGTTTACGTGGTATTGTAGCTAAGCATGGCAATGTTAATGTGTATGATAATAACACAAATATTGTTATACGTACAAGTTTGTACGTAAAATTGTTAACCATGTTAAATATGTGAAAGAATGATTTTGACGTAAGTTTTTCTTCTGTTTCAGTGAATAGTTTACGTTTGCTTTATTATATATTTATATGAGTCGAGTAATTGAATGGAGATATATGTGCAAGGAAATAAGAAGTTGATGGGTGTTAAGGTGTGATGAGAAGAGTGTAAGGGAAGGGTATATATATGTGAGGAAGAATGGGATGACAAATTGTTAAATACTAGCTAATGAGTGACTTTGATGGTATAGTGGGTCGGTTTTTCCACCATGGTTTATAAAAATTAAGTAGATTACTAGACATGATTAGTTTTGAATAAATTTAATATTTTGTTTAGCGTTATCTAAAGGAATTTAAAAAGTTCGGTATTTATGAGTGCTTTTTTTTTTAACCGCAATCACAAGGCCAGGGGAATATAAATGTCAAAGAGATTTGAATATAGGTCATGACTCATGCGTATCGTGCTTATGTCTTTAACAGTTTAACATCTACGTTAACTAATATAATTGCGTACATTTATTTGAATTGTGATGAAATAAGTTCTTAAATCCGTCTTGGATACAAATCTTTTTAAGATTAATTTGGTCCAAGATTATAATTTTCTAATTAAATGCCTTTTAATACGAAATACGGAGTATTATACAAACATCTGATTAAAGATAACGACTGCGAGTCTTTACCATCCCGAAAGATAAAGTAGAGCGCCAGGCAAAGGAGTGGGGCAAAATGGCAGGCTGTAGACTGTGGAGTGGAGTTGGTGATTGGGTAGACTCTTCCATATACTTCCTCCATTCAACTCCACTCTACCTATTTCATTTTTATACACTATTCACGATTGTGTATTCAATTTCGATTT
>LHUT01006626.1:0-11534 GCA_001412135.1 Silene latifolia subsp. alba | reverse complement strand
AGATCAAACAATTATCTCATGTTTCCCGCCCTCAGTTTCCTAATGCTTGCATTAGGTCCTAATAATAATTGATAATTCATTGTTCATGAATGCTCAAGTTACATACGAAGTAACATATAATGACATTCATTATATGATGACATTCATTATATGTTATACTTCGCATTTAATGTTTTTAATAAATACAAAGTAATAATGACAATATTTTGTACATCACAAAACATTCTTATCTAATTAAACAAGATTAAATGTTTTGTACTATATTACGGAGTATTATTTTCACCTGAATTTCTCTTATATAATCGCCAATCGGATTCTTGTAGACTGTAATAACTAGTATGCCTAGATAAGTACTCCCTCCGTTTTGGTCAATAGTTTAAACTTACTTTATTTTTCCATCACAAAATAAAGCAACTGTAAACTATTCATTGGGACAGGGAGTAGACATCTATCCCAATACGCAATCTTATGAACTTATAGATAATTTAGATTATGGTTTTGATAGCACGATATACGGATATGTGCATACGTGATTACGTACAATAATTTCACATTGTTATCAACCTTTAACCTCAAAACAATGGTTGACTGTTTGACAATCTTCTTTTTCTTTTTTACTGCCAACACAAACTCTAAAATACAAAAAATAACCATCTTAAGTTTAATAATACAACTTGCCAAAAAAAAAAGTTTAATAATACAAGTAACTGCAAGTGAAAAGGTAAAATTTAGGTCTACCCATTCTCCCTTTATCCTTTTTTTCGTGCTTTTCACATTTCTCTAAACTAGTTCGTCAATCAATGCTTTGAAAAAACTAAAATAAATTTCGTCTAAAAAAAAGATAAGTTCCATCATAGATTACAATTGTTGTCACTTGTCACACCTTACATCATTGCTAGTGCTTCACCATATTTCCTCCTGGTCATTTATTATTTACAATTTTCTTATTTAAATGCATTTGCCAAATTTCTACATATCATTCTCAATATCTAAAAGTTGTGTATCCCTTCGTCCCGAGGTATATGTTCTTTATACATATTATACTCCCTCTGCCTTAATCATTTGTTTCTCCTCGTTTTTAGCTCAAAGACCAAGAAGAGATGAATCGACCATTTGTGGTGGACTGGTGGCCTAGTTTTTATTGAATGACGAACAATAATGAATGTGAAAGGTCACGTTGCCCATTGGAAACTTATATTAATTTAAAACAGTAAACAAATAAATAAGAATCGAATACATAAACAGGTAATCGGGAAAAAAAGAGATTATTTGTTTTAATTATAATTTTCTCATTTTTTTAGTCTTTGAACCAAACGGAGGAAATAAGTGGAAGACTAGATCGCCATGCTTTAATTCCAGTAATACAATCTGATGCCGCAACGCAAAAGGTTAGAATAAAGAACATGAATACATGATGCTTACTTTAGAGTTTTGACGTATTCAAGTAGGAGAGGAGAGTCGATTGATAACAACGTATGTAGTCACACATTACATAACTTCATAAAGCAAAGGCATCTACTGGAGTACTGACTAATAACATCAAAACAAAAAGTGCGGCTATAATTTGGATCATCTCCATTATTTTTTCTCTTCATTTTCTCTACAACGATATAAATATTATGCTAAAATAATTTTAACGCTCACAACTTTAAGAAATGGATGGTGATGAATAAGAGAATAATATATAAAATAAATCTATTAGAAATAATTAATGAATCATTCATTATTTTTGAGGTAATGAGTAGAATCGACTCGTGTGGCTAAGGTTTATCCAAAGCATAATTAGTACGGCTACGGTATATGATGCCCTTCTCAAGAAATTTTATAGTGCTGCCTGATACTTCATCTAGATTACGACAACACGAACCCAACTTACCTTCATTTACCACCACGCCTTATTATCCTACTAAATAAAATTCATATTCTTATTCCCTACCAATGTTTCCATTGTATGATCAAGTGAAAAGGTGGTGTTAAAACCCGATATTATATGAGTATGTCTCATTATGTATCATCAGTAATTAGGTCTTATTTTTTTGGATTGAATGGAGATAAACTCAATTGAATTGAGTTGAATTGAGTTAAATGAAATTGAACTGAATTAAAATTTACTGAGATGAAGTGAACTGAAACGAGATGAAGTGAACTGAAATTAAGCTGAAAAAAATGGCTTTATAGCATTTTTTTCTTTAACCGCCATAAAATGTCATATTACATGTTCATTATTTTTGATTCTAATTTATGAACTAAGGGAGAGTTAAAATTACACCTAATACAATGCATGAGATCTCAACCCCGAAAAAGTCAATTGATAGCTTTGATAATTCCTCTGGTTTGGCGGTGAAGTTTTAAATTATTATATTGTGTATGCATCCATAGCTCCATACACCGTCAGAAAAGATGCTCAATTTACTTCTTATTCAATTTCATACATTTGTTTACATTTGATTAAAACAGCTCTCCTAAATAATAATTAGGACGCAGAAAATATTACTTTGACTTGTGTTAAATGTAAAAGATGACCAAAGCGGAACTGACTAACTAAATAATTATGTGACACTTTACAATGGTGGCCTATGGCGATACAATATAAAACATCAAATAAATAGAAGGAAAAGTATGAAAACGTAATAAAAAATTAAGAAGATTCTAACTTGGAAAAGGTAGTAGAATAAATAAATAAATAAATAGTACATCAATAAAACCTACTGAATTTAATAGTCAATTTAAAATGTGACATTTTACATGAAGTATATGAATAAAAAAAGAGATGAAATTGGTCACGTAAGACAAATGTCCAAGTTAATAGAACAGCATCGTCCATATGTTGATTTTCCTATTGAAAGTCAAAGGTCCAAGAATCTTCATCTTCAGCGTAATGAGTTACGTTCAGGAAATCAAATGTCAAACTGTGATTATAAAATTAAGAGACACGTACGCTAAATGGACTCATTCGTTTCCTTCGATCATTTTTATTTCAACGGTTCTTTTAATGTGTGTCCAAAAGACACGTGTTAATGTGTATTCTTAGGGAAGATTCATAAGATATATTCTCACTAATTTTGACAAAGGTAAATTTATACTTACATTTCGCATGAGAATATGTTGTGAATCTTTCCATATTCAGCTTATTAACGTGTTAAAAAAACCATTATTCTAAACATCAAGCTTTAATTTCACCTACATTTACCAGATAATTCTTATATAGATTGGTTACACTAATTATTTGTTATTGTAAAGTAATAGGTTATTTTACTTAACTAATCTCAATATAACTTTCACTGCTTTGTCGTGTTTGGGTGTGAAGGGCATCAAGGTATTTTGTGCATAGTAGATTATTTTACAATATCTTATTATAAAATGATTTTACAAAAGATTTAATCCATTTGCAGTAAAAAAAGGAAAGCATAGAATATATTTTAGATAAGATAATATTGGAATCTTTAAAATGTTGCCATGATGCGAATTGACACAGAATGATCATATGTAGGTCTTTTCTCACGATATATCATCTATATAATCATTAAAAAAATCTTGTAATATAGTTAGCTAAATCATGTGTTAAAAACTTAAAATGAGAAAATAACTAGACACAAAAGAAGACAAATGCTCTTAAATACCTTGACTATCTGAGATAAAGCTCACGGGATCGACGCAGAACTCTTCGATCTTAAAAAATTGAAGCTCGAGAACAACTTGGAACGCTCGAAGCGAGATCGATTTGTTATTATATGTATTGATTTTCATCTTCTCACTCTTTAATTTTTCTCATAAATACAAATTAATACGGAGTAGAATATAATAGAATATAATAATTTAATATAATTATAAATATTAAGATAACATACCATTTAAAATAATTATAATTAAAAAAAAAATCAAAATCACACCAAAAGATTGAGCCTAAAAGAACTTCTTATCGGAGTCATTCTAATCTTAAACTCAACTTGAACGAGTTTGAGCTGAACTTTCTCCACAAACCAGCTCAAATCATCTACAACTCAACCACGGTAAACAACAAACCCCTATTTCATTATTCATGAAATACGTAACATAAAATAAAAATAGCGAGACAAACGATCTCAACTCGTCCTAATCCTAATTCTAATCCTAATCGTAGTCCTAATCTAATCTCATCAATTCAAGTACAAGTAAACAACTTAATAGGAAGTAAATTAGTAGTAATACGTGTAATTGTTGGTAGACAATAGACATAGAGACACAGTCAGACACCTGACCAATTCTTGTTACTACTAGAAATAAAAGACTTTCAAGTTTCAACAAAACAGATTCCTCCGAATTTCTGTAACCTTTTTCTTCTCTCTCTCTCTCTCTCTCTCTCTCTCTCTGTAAAATCCTATAACATCATCAACAACCACTTCATTACACACCATCACACCCTTTTTATCGTCTACTTCTCTTTCTTTCTTTCTTCATCTTTATCTATTTCACCTTTTTTATTTTATTTTAATCAATTTATTTATTTATTTTCATCGCACTTTTTATTTTCATTCATTAATTCAGTTCAATTCGACTTTTTGTTTCAATTATTCACGATCGTTGATTCGTTGTTAATTCAGGTACATTTCGATTTTGTTTTAATAATTTTTGTTAAAATTTGTTGTTTGTTTGATGATTAATTGTTGATTTGATCGTTGATTTTCAGGAGAATTTGTGAAAAAAAACTTGAGATTTTTGTGTTTTTTGTGATTTTGTGAGAGTGAAGAAGAAGAAGTGTTTGGTGATGGCGATCATGGCAGTTGCTGAAAACGGTGTCGCTTCGACTGAACAACACTTCGAAACGACTGATCTTGATCGATCTAACGGAAACGGACACGGAATTGGAAACGGAAACGGAAACATCAATGGCGAGAAAATTGTGGTGAAGGATCAAAACTTGAGCTTGAAGACACTCAATAACAATGGCGTTAATGGCGACGTCGTTGTGGAGGAGAAGAGTGACGGAATTGATGTGATTAATGACAAAATTAATAATAATGATAATCATGTTTTGACTGAAAATGGAGTAATTAACAATGTTAAGAAAGCTGATAGTGTTGATGATGATGATGATGATGATGTTGATGTTGAGAAGGTTCGTGGCGAAACGATGGAGAAGGATGGGGAGGGGTTTAAGGAGGAGATTAGGGATTTAGAGGAGAAATTATCGAAATTAAACCCTTTGGCGAAGGAGTTTTTACCGCCTTCGTTGTCGAATAATGGAAGTATGAATGGGTTTGGTTATGTTAATAATTATGTAATTCAGCCTAATGTTAATGTTGCTGGCAATGTGAATGGATACAATGGAAGAAGGGTAATTAATTATGATTTGATTGATTGATTGAATTGTTAATTTGTTTTTGGTTCGTGTTTTATGTGATCTGAATTGTGTATAGGATGGTTTGATTGGGCAGAAGAAGAACGGTTATGGTAATGGTAAGAGGAGGATGAATAGCAGGACTAGTATGGCTCAAAGGGAGGAGATAATTCGACGAACTGTTTATGTTTCTGATATTGATCAGCAGGTATTCGACTGTTTTACTGAATTTTGATTGTTGCATATATTGTGGAATTTGTCGAATTTGAGTTGTGGATATGGTGAATTTAGGTTACTGAAGAGCAGCTTGCGTCTCTATTTATCAACTGTGGACAGGTAAATGGAAACCGCGTTTATATTTGTGTTATTAGGGTGGATAAGTCTGTGCGGGTTTCTGAGTTTGTATCCTTGAGTGTGGTGATGTAGGTTGTTGATTGCCGTGTTTGTGGTGATCCAAACTCTGTACTTCGCTTTGCATTCGTGGAGTTTACTAATGAAGGTACTGAATTTGGCTATCAAGGTTCCGTTACCCTGGTTTTGATTTGTAAGAGAAGGTGTTTTTGTTTTAGAGTCATGCTAATGGTTTGTTTGGCATTTGGTTATTGGTTTTGGGCAGAGGCTGCTAAGAATGCTTTAATTCTGTCGGGTACCATGCTCGGGTTTTACCCGGTTAGAGTGCTACCTTCAAAGACTGCCATTGCTCCTGTTAATCCCACTTTCTTGCCCAGGGTGAGTTGAGTTCAACCCTCGTTGCGAGTTTCTTTACTAGTTTCAGCTTTGCTCTAAATTCTGATTAAAGTTCAAACCCTAGTTCTATTAATTTAGCAAATGATGGTACTGTCTGCAGTCTGAAGACGAGAGGGAAATGTGTGCAAGAACTGTTTATTGTACCAACATAGATAAAAAGGTATCAGATTGCCATTCATTTATTACCTATGTGTGTGCTGATCCATTTGTTCGGTCTGTGGACTTGTTCTTTTTGGCGTCTCTAACGGTATATTAATGCAGGTTACTCAAGCAGACCTCAAATTGTTCTTTGAAACATTTTGCGGAGAGGTGTGTAATCTTCCCACAATCTAATATTTATCTCTAGTCAACTTTTTAAACACAGCTTTTAAAAGAGTACGGCTTTCCAGGTTTACCGCTTGAGGATGCTTGGGGACTATCATCATTCAACTCGTATTGCTTTTGTCGAGTTTGTTATGGTAATCTTTAATCTTTATTTTTAATTTCTTGAATTCTTTCTGATTGTGAGTGTGAGACTTCCCCCTTTGTTTGGATTGGGGAATTTGGAGGGAAATGAACGGAAAGGATTTGGGGGAGACAATATCGTTTCTTTGTTTAGCAAATTGGAGGTGAAAGGATTTAGAGGGGACGGAAAATGTTCCTCCACTTCCCTTATACAAGGCAAATTATAATCCCTTTTACAAAGAAGAGATTTGGAGGGAGAAGTCCCTCTTTCCATTCCCCCTTCCTTTCCCTCCTTTTCGCCCTTCCCTAAACACAGCCCTCAGTGTAACTGGTAGTCATATTCCATTGAATATATTTATGATGCGTACTGCAGTTCTTGTGCTTAGTCATCTAGTCCCTGGTTGATTTTAGTGGTTCCCCGATTAGTCTGCATGTCATGTTTCCACTATGGCCTTCTAAGTCCTTTTTCTTAGCATACCTCAAACTGTGGAAATTTACTGTTCTCTTGGTGGAATAGGGGTCTACTCTTATCTTTTTATGCATTACACATTCTATCTCGTATTATCTTATTTTATCAATTATTCGTGGTGATGACCTCCTGGTCATCTGTGTGAATAACTCACGATGGCAGTGGGTTGGATCATTTTCAAGTTGGATTAGTAATGAATGGGGTTGTCTCTCAATCCAATCTCTCTGCTTGTTTATTCTCTGTGTTGAAATTTGTGACCCAACCTTATCTATTGTTGAATGGTTAAGACTGTTCAGGTTGACAAATTTAACTTAACAATCAAATTTCACAAGTCTGACATGACGTCAATGCCACATTGGTTTCGTTGGATTAGTTATAATTTGTTCCTAGAAAGTGGCATCAAATGGCTCTAAAGGCCGCAACAGTGCCCCATTACAATGCAGTTGTAAGTGGGCTATCTGCCAATATGCGTACATCGAGCATAGTTGTCCCACTCCTGACCTGCTTAATTAAGTGTGTCAGATCAGGCCAATTTCTGGTTGATGTTTTGGCCCTCATTCCAATTATTAATTGGGTAGGGTATACCCAACTCATATTCTTAAATGTGTCAAATTCCTAAAGCACTGCTTATTACGGGTTAGGCTCAGGTCTGGTTTTTGAGGCTGGTCAACATTTGTCAGCTATAAGAATAACTTGAAATGTTACAGGCTTCCGCCTATGTTTGCAGGCTAGTCTTTTTAGGCATCTAGCCTGCACTAGGATTAGGTAGTTTGTTGCATCTCCAGTTCTCAATCCAGTCAAAATCCCTTTCTATTGTAACATCAGTTGGATAGATAGGGGATGATGTAAAATTTTGAAGTGAGCTGCTTGGTTAATCATGTCATTTCTATTATATCTATCGGATTTTAGTAACAGAAATCACAAACCAGATTTTTATTTGTGTGATATGTCGGACTGGTGGAGGAAAGGATTGATGATTACATGGTTCTTGAGGCTTTGCTAATGAACCGCAATCCATGTTGCAAACTGCAGTACTTGGATTAGCGTTCCATTGGTGGGTGAGGCTCGCCTGCTTTTAAAACCAAACATATGAAAAACTGTTCTCGCTTTCTTCTTTCTGTTCCTATAAGAACTTCCCCATTCTACTTTATGGATATCCAGATATGTGAGGAGGTTAAATGAATTTATTTCTGTGAGCTATGTAGGCACAGAGACTTCGGGATCAATTTTGTACTTTTTTTTGGCACAATCAACTGTGCCAAAGACTCGCTACTCTTTGGTTTTGGACTGTGACAGAAGAAAGCAAAATGACTCACTAAACTATAAGTCGTTCTATTCAATTCACGAAAAATTCTTTGTTTTGGGTAATCTACAGAAATAGCCTTTTGTGTCATGAAAGGTGCAAGGTTATCAGGTTATGTACGTTCAATCCCGTTACCCTGCCATTTATGGGAGCCCTTGAGGCACTGGAGTAATGCTGTAATTGAAGATGGTTATGTAATTATATTATTACTGTTTTTTCTATATACTAACCTCTGTTTTGAATGGTATATATTCTGTCAGGCTGAAAGTGCAATTTCTGCTCTTAATTGTAGTGGTGCGGTTCTGGGAACCCTGCCTATCAGGTCAGTTACTTGGCTACAATGAGTCATTTATTTTGTAATTCCCAATTCCTAGTTTATCGTCTTCACTTTGCTTTAGTGGTTAAATGATGTCAACTTTGACAATTATTTTCTCTAAAAATATTTAGAGGCAGACTGTAAAACATCAATCTTTTGATGACGGAAGTCAATGGGGACTATAAAAATAGATAGGTAGAGAGTAATACTTCGTAGTTTCTAACACGTGATTATAATCGTACGACTTTTTGCACAGGGTGAGCCCGTCAAAGACACCTGTTCGCCCTCGTGCTACTCCACGCTCACCATCGCAGTGAGCAACCACCACCGACATTCGAGTGGCTGCTGAACGCTGATTATCTACATATTTATATATATATAGAGGGACACAGAATAGTATGAAGGTACTTGTGGCGTCTTTAATGTTAAATCGTTTCGTTATCTTGGGCCCAGTATCCTGTATGACTTATAGCAAGTATGTTTAAGCCCTTCCGCTTAGGAAGGAGGTTCTGTTCAATTGAACATAGAGGAACTTGGAGGCAAATCTTCGAGTTAACTGTAGTACGAGTCAATTTCTGTTGCACACTATGTTCAACTTTAAACCTTTGAGGATGTTTTCATGACATTATTTATGCCCACAGATGAGATACTGTCGGGTTTTTCCTGTGTTCATTATTTTTTCTTCTGTGATTGAATTTCTTAGAATAGACTCGAGCTTTAAACTCTTGACTGTTTTCTGATTTCCCCATAATTAAATGTCGCCCCTGTTGACCAAGTCCCTGTCTCATCCTTCTAAGGGACGGAACCCCAGAGATAAGCATCTCTCTGTTTATCTGCACAAAATCTCTTTTAAGACCGTCTCACCGTGAGATAGCACTCACGGGCTATTCTAATATGTGCATACATAGCATTTATTTGTGGGCTCTTACCATGAGACGGTTTTATAGGAGACCTGCTGGTTTATCCGTGCTGTTTTTTTGGATATCTACAAGGTGGATTTAGGGGCTTATTGCTTAGGGCATGGTATTAAGTACAGGCTGCAACATTTAATTGAGGCAGTTATCAGGGTTTAGACGCTCTCTTTCTTTCTTTCTTTCTTTTTTTTTTTTTTTTTTTTTTTTTGTGAGCGTAGTTTTTACTGCACGTGCTGCCGTGACTGCGATCGGACGATGCCCACTGATCCTGGGATCAAGTTTTGAACAAAAATTAACTGTGTTTAGGGGTCGTCGGATTTTCGACCACAATGAAAACTAACTAGTTGTCGTTATAATGATTGGCTATAGGTAATATGACCATTATATTGACGATTACATTTAGTTTGAGATTCGTACCCTACTTTCCTACTCATCGGAAAGGGCGGTAACAAACTTGACAGGAATATGGAATGCACGGCCTATAAATATAGTGTGACATGATAGTTCAGAGTGACTCGACATTCGTATAAGAACGGAAGGAAAAGAGTGTTAGATTTCTCTAACAGGAACATGGATGTATTTCATGTGCTCAGCTTTGGTGATTTTAGGCATAGAAATGTAGAGAATGCCGTTCTTAAGCACGGCCCTCGTCTCGTCCTTGGCGCAATTGAAAGGCAGCTGAAGAGTGCAATCAAATTGGTTGTGAATCTTTCTTCCAAAGACATCAATTCCTTCTGTACTCTTTATCATCAGTAAATTGTTCACCACGTTCACGTCGATTCCCGATGCTGTCAGGCCCGGCATGTCGAACGACATCCTGATCTCATCTTCATCCTCGATCGTGTTCCAGGGAGTCCTCACTGCCACAAAACAATCAACATTGTAGATTATTAACATATACTCAATTATCAAGTATCAACTAGTTTTCTACTGCAAAGTCATAGAACTATGATATTCGTGTTCAGGCAAAACTGCCATTGTGACTCCCTTTACGCTAAAAAATAAACGAAAAATGGAATTATAAAATAAAAAAATGCAAATATGGAAGGTTAAACATACTATAAGGAGAGGTATCAATCATAGCAACAGTTTTGTTGCGGTGTAATTGAAGTAGAGGATCAACATAGGCAAGGTCCTTGCGCATAAGAGGATCAATAGGGCTCAATCCACCTTCATCCGCCTGAGCTCTTACCACCAATGACGAGACCTTAGAAGACAGTGTCGTCTTCAATTGTGTTGCGCCTTTGTGTACGATGCATTGTGGGGTTAGCCTCATTTGTGCTGGGTTTGATGCGGCCTTGTTTGATATTAAAGGTAATAATGCTGAGCAGGTGAGTACATTGCTTGCCATTTTTAACAAGTTACAAAATGTAAACAAATTTTAGAAACAATTAATAAGCAAATGAAGGAAGGTGCTACAAATTTTTAATGAGGTATATAGGTTCTTTAAAATTGTAGTTCATTTATAGAGGAATTATTTGTCCTTAATATTTGTGGTTAGTTGATAGAGAAGCCTCTATACATTGCTTTGTATATTGGTAAAGGCTCACTTGTCTTGTGGGTTTTCTAGATACCCAAACTCACACATTATACACTTTACATTTGATTCTCAATGTTTTTTTTTTTTAAACAATTTGATTCTCAATGTTATTCCGTAGAGTACATTGTAAGAACTATAATATATGTGATTTTTTTTAATAAAGTGAGATTAGATTCTTCATCTAACTGGAATTGTTTGGTTCGTTCTAGAAACTTTATTCGAGCGAATCCTCTATTTACTAAAAGAATAGGTGAAACTCTCATTTTTTTTCCGCCTAAATCATATTTCCTAATATAAAGCGTAGTATTTTTATCATATATTATAGGTATGGTAGGTGATTGATTAATGGCACAATCTTTTAATAAATTTAATATTTAACATTCTATATTATTTCACATTCTACATAAATTTATCTCCATTACTATATGATATAAAAAAGGGTGATTTCCTTGCATAATGTTGTGAGATAAAATAATTCCCACCA
>LHUT01006624.1:0-11536 GCA_001412135.1 Silene latifolia subsp. alba | reverse complement strand
TGTGTGTGTGTGTGTGTGTTTCTTCTAGCTTCTCTTTCTTTTATTAATGTATGTAAGCTCAATTTCTATTATATTTTCGTCTTTTCGCTTTTCGATTTCTGCTTCTACATTACCCACATTGTTTTTTTTTATTGCTGCAAATTGGGATAGATCTATATTCTTTTTCAATTTTGTAGCAGATGATTTTTGTTAGTATTTGATTGAATAAGCTCAAATTATTATTTTTAATTTCGGGTTTTGTTCGAATTTGAATTTTGAATTTGAGTTTTTTTTTTTNNGGTATTTTAATCAAACGCAAACAAATGATTAAGACTACCTATTTTAAAATGAAATTATTAGATCTGCTTAATGTCGATGATTGTCATTTTCATCATTGCCTGCTTGTTTGGTCATGAATTCCAGTCTAAGTAGCATAGGTTTTGGTGTAAAGGGAGCCAAAATGGCAAATTTGATGCTGACGGAATTTGAACTGACGTTAGGAGTACCGCCACTCATGACTTTACCAGCTAAGCTAATTAACATTTGCCTAAATGGCGTACCATAGTTAGTTTATGCCTTAGGGATGCGGTATTTGTCAGAAGCGCAGCCTACCGCTGTCCAATTTTCCTTGGAGGTCGCCACAAATTAAGCTTAGAACTCTTATTGAAGCACCTATACCTCACGAATCACGGAAATTAATCTTTTGGCTATCTAACAAGGTTTCTTCTTGCATGAGGAACCACAATAACACTTTTTGAACATGCTTATGTATGTTAGCGTCGTAGGGTGTCTTGTATGACATGGGATGGTCTCGCATTTGCGACTACCTAAATCCTTGTGTATTCCTTCATTTGATTAGAAAGTACTGAGCTGTGTTTCTAGCTTTGTTTCGCACCATTTAATTGACTGCGCATCAAATTGCAGAAGTTGAGGGTATAGCTAAGAGCTGTTCAACAAAGTAGATATGAACAAGGAAAACATAGCTGACATCAAAGTAGGCGCCCCTCCTCTTCGGATTACTAGAGCAAGGGCTAAAGCTCTTGGTACATTGAGAGGGCAAGTCCAAAAACCTCCTAGGCCAGAACCAAGCAGATTCCTTAGAGCAAATTCAAAGAGAGTAGCATCAGATGATAACAAAATCGCAGCTCCGACTGGTAGTCTTTGGAAGAAAAGTAAAGCTACCCTTGCTGATGTTACCAATGTGTTATGTGAGCAGTCACATGTGGCCTGTTTTAATGTTGGGAAATTTCAGGCAAGTATACATCACTCTTTTAGCACCTTGCAGCTGTGGCATGTTTGTGAATCCTGAACTTGTTTCAAAATTTGCTTCCTAGTTAATTTAAGCTATTATTTTTCCGCTTTGTATTATGTTTCACTCCCCTTTTGTTTTTCACTTTTTCTTTTCTATTTTTTCGCATTTTGAGGTGTGCGTTCACCCGTGAACGGTTCCAAAGGATGGTTCATGTCAGCCGACCCCAAATCATTTTGGGATTAAGGCTCTGATGTTGTTGTATTATTTTTTTCGCTTTGTCAAGATTACAGATTTTTCCAATTGACATGAGCTTTTTCTTTAGCTATTAACAACATTACCGGGACTAGAGCAAAGGGTAGGGTACGGGGATTGGATGTATGCAGCCTTGCCCTTATCCCTGTGTTAATGCAGAGAGGCTGTTTGCGTAAGACCTACAATGAAAGTTGCATCTGAAATTACATAGAATGACTGCTACTTTATGATAAAAAAAAAAGGTACAGTAGCTTAGTGAGCCATTTTGCCTTATTTAATTGTGATCGAGAATTGGTCATTGGAGATGGTAACAATGTTTCTCTCATAGGAAACAAATTTATATTTCGAATAAGAGTGGAGATATTTCTTTTTATTTATGTTGATTTTAGACTTGGGAGCTTCTCCTGTGTCTCGGAAGTTGCAGGAGATGTTTTCTGCTAGCTATTGTTAATCACAAATTCTCATTTGTGACGGCCGATATCCGTCACAAGCCTATGACGGGTCAAATAAAACCCATATGGGAGGATAAAGACAAATCATTTGAGATTCCCTATGCATTCTACTTTTTGTCTTATCTACCCATGTGGGTGATACTTGACCCGTCACAAGCTTGTGACGGATATATCCAAGTGAGACCTATTGATTGTTAATATTTTCCTCGTTCTTGGTGCCAGAATAACAAGCCGCTGAAGAAAGGTCCAGTGAAGAAGAATGTAAAGGTGACCCCTACTGTCCCAAAAGGAATGCTGAATCACCAAGATGATTTAAAAGAAAGAAAAGCTGAAGACGTCTCAAAGTTGACAGTTAAACCTCAACATGTTAACTCTAGTTATATTGCAATAATACCCGGCGAGAATCACAGTGAACATAAATTTCAAGAGAATGTACAACTTCAGCCTATTTCTGAATCTACTAGAGAACAGCAAGTAGTTCCAGGGCCTCTTCAAAAAGGTATTAAGATGGAACCCTCTGTTGATTGCCTTCTTTTTAGGGTTGGTTTCTCGATG
The DNA here is from genome assembly GCA_001412135.1 of Silene latifolia subsp. alba. Classification (NCBI taxonomy): domain Eukaryota; kingdom Viridiplantae; phylum Streptophyta; class Magnoliopsida; order Caryophyllales; family Caryophyllaceae; genus Silene; species Silene latifolia. Next base: position 9,046 of record LHUT01006624.1, on the reverse strand, counting down.
CAAACAGCAACATAATTGTTTGGTTTCAGTTTGTCCTTTATATGACCTTCACTTGTGTTGCCTCTCTTCTTGAATGTTCTTAATGGCTCATGCCGTTCTGCGCACAATTACATTTAAATTCCCAAACAGTTGAACCCCAAATATTAGATAGTTTACGTTCTCTATTTTGGTGCATATTGTCCATCAGTTTACGTTCATCCTTTGCGCGGTTGAAAGTGGATGTTGGATCCCCTACCTACAAGCATGTAATCACATTAGAATCTGGTCCAAAAGCGAATGAAAACTATGTGGAGGGAGTAAAATATTCTGATAGCTAAAGTATACCACATTACCGCTGTTAGTACAGAATAGCTCGTTTATGTTAGGTCTTAACACAAATGTTAATTTCAAGTTGCGTGTGTATGTATTGGATACAGGAGAGAAAAATGAGAATGCTAGAGATTCCAATAATCTGAGTATAATAGATATTGATTTCAACCAGAAGGATCCACTAATGTGTGGTCTCTACGCTTCAGATATATATGAACACAAGCGTGTTACGGAGGTATGATTACGTATGCTATGCCTATGGTTAGTTTATCGATCAGTAAATTGGCAAAATGTACCAATAAGATGCCGAATCAGTACTGATTCTGCTATTTTATCGGGAATGAAAAGATTAGCTTCATTTGCCTAGCGATTTCACGTGTATATAGACATAATTATGTAAGGTGGTTTTAAATTAAGATGTTTAAAATGGAAGACCATTAAAACCACAAAAGAATCCATCTTGCCCTCTAATCAGCTAGATTTTGCTCAACATTCTTGCTAATGGGATGCATAAATTCATTGAATGTTGGCTGCGTGCAGCTCAATCAGAGGCCCTCTTATGGCTATATGGAGAATATGCAGCGTGATGTCACTCCAAGCATGAGGGGAATTCTTGTTGACTGGCTTATAGAGGTTTGTATAACCGCTTACAACTTGAAAAATCCATTTGTAGCAAGGTTGTTATATACACTGCACCTATTAACCATGATATATTTTAAGGGTCCATGAATGGTATTATAAATGAAGACTATGATTCTCTTTCATCTGTTGAATAGTAAAGAAATTCAGCACTTGTATCCTTTTTTGGAGATTGATTGTTAACAGTGATGGTTCTTTGCTCGCTTGTTCGTTGACATACTGTACAACTTGCATATGGGTAATATAGACAACGTTACCCTACTTCGTCATGGACTTCTGTGTAAAGCGGGTTATGTTGGGGTTGAATGTGTCCAGTCTTGCCCCTATGTTAGAAAACAGAAAGGGACCATCACCAGTTGATCTATTAGGACAATTGTGTCGAAAGTTGTACTATTGGACAATAGCAGTACAAAAAAAGTGCAATCAGTTTAGTGTTTTCTGTTTTACTTTATTCCATAATGTTGCAGAGCCAAATAATATAGTGGTTAGTCTTTGGCTCCAAAACATTTCAATCAGAACTACTGTTTAAACTACAAGTGCGAGCTGATAATTGATTTATTTTTTCATCTTCCATTGTCTGTCTGTTTTCTTTATTTTGGGCTGTGGGTGTGGGTGAGTTCGCTTCTTCAGCAGCCATATGCACATTTTAACTCCATTTTTCTGCATTACCTAGCTCTCTTGCGTCCCTGAACTTCAAGGATAAATTGTCCGTCGTTGATCGTTGTGCATTATCGTACCATGATTAATCAAGTTGTATGTTTCAGGTTTCTGAAGAGTACAAGTTGGTACCTGACACACTTTACCTTACTGTTAATCTAATTGATCGTTACCTTTCTCGAAATTACATGGAAAAACAAAAACTACAGCTGCTAGGTGTAACTTGCATGCTGATTGCCTCGTAAGTTGTTTATTTGCCATTTAGTTTAAGTTTGATTGGATCTTTGTTTCGTTTGTACATTACTACATGCACCAACATAATTAGAGTAGGTAACTAATTGTGCCTTGGGTTCTTTTCTTTGTGAATTGGTAGAAAATACGAAGAAATGTGTGCTCCACAAGTAGAGGACTTCTGCTACATCACAGCTAATACTTACTCAAAAGAAGAGGTCTGTCTTTCCACTACTTACATTATTTCTATTGTTCTTCTGAATGGTTTTGTGTTGGAAAATCCCGGGTCATGATTATCACCCATTACTACTTTGCAATTGATCGAAATTCTTCCTATGAAAGACGGTCATGATTACTTTTCACTGGCAGTAGCTTTAATTTGTAGCAAAATCGATTCTCAAAGCGCTTTCTTACACACTTAATTCTTTAAATATTAATGCGATACATGACTGAATTGCTATGGCCAGGTATTGCTGATGGAAAGGAAAGTTCTGAACTTCCTGTGCTTTCAACTATCAGTTCCTACCATAAAAACATTTCTTAGGAGATATATTCATGCAGCACAAGCTACATACAAGGTATGATAAGTGGGATACTAGGCGACTCGACCTCTCAAAAGTTGACATAACCCACAAATCTAACCAGACCCACTTTCTAAGCTGTAAATTCATAACCAGATACAACTATTTCCCAACCAAGCTGAAAATTTGTGATTAGGGTCAGGGTTGATTTTTGAAGCTTTCAGCATTAAGCACGTAAATATCAGTATATCACATGTCTAAATGACCCAACCTATTTCCAAACCGAATGAACTGTTGTCCAGTTTAGTATGTCCTTCCCAAATCAAATTGACCCAACCTGTTCTCGTTCACAATGCTCCGTTTGTGCAGTTTAGCCAAAATCTAATGTCCTTTTCTTAATTTGCAGGCGCCTTCAGTTGAGCTTGAGTTTTTGGCAAATTACCTTGCAGAATTGACACTTGTTGAGTACAGCTTCCTCAAATTTCTCCCTTCACTAATCTCTGCATCTGCCGTCTTCCTTGCCAGATGGACCCTTGATCAATCTGCTCATCCTTGGGTCAGTTCCCTAATAATTTTTTCTTGATGATTCCTATTACCCCCGCTCCTCTTCTTTTCTTCTTCTCTTTGTGCATCGAGCAAAGGGTTAACGCCTCATGAACTCATTGGTTGAGGAATCTGTGGCAGAATCCAACTTTGGAGCACTATACCGGTTACAAGACCAATGAACTCAAAGTTACTGTCACTGCTATGCAAGATTTGCAATTAAACGTCAGTAAATCCACACTGAATGCAATTCGTGAGAAGTACAGGAATGAAAAGGTAATCCCATTTATCGAAATTTTTGACAAGTTTCCTTGGGTTTTACTTGGTAAGTGTCATTAGGAATCTAATTTCTTTATGGATATTAAATCTATCACAATACTTAAATTAGAATGACAAAATGACCGCAGGAGAATAACTTCACCCAAGACCTAAATCAGATCCAAACACTATAACAGGAAAACTACCTGAAATCCGAATTAGCCTATAGCTGGCCCGGACCTTGCTAAAGTTTATGTCTATGTTACTCCGACACTTCACTTAGCTGACACTTCACTTAGTCGCATATCCGATACCTACTTGTCCGATACCAACACGACACTTCGACACTTTATTTTAGACCAAAAAATTGAAAAATTTGCACAAAATAGCCGTATCTGACACTCAACACGTGTCGGAGAGTAAGAGTAACACAAGTTTATGTTGATCTATTCCGATTTGATCCAACCCAAAATTACCTGAATTTAACCCTGCTTAGATCTGAAAGACCCGACTAAAAATGACCCAGCCAGACCCAAACCGAAACCGACTGCACCTATAGCAATTAGCAGACCTCGAATATCCTGTTTGCAATATCTACTTCTAACTGATAATTGTTGATGTTTGCAGTTCAATGGCGTGGCAAATATGTCAACTCCTGAATCAGTTCAGTGTCTTTTCTGAAGTTTTGCAGTTTTAGCAGATTCGGCCTAGGATTAGCTGAGTTAAGATATATTATTCGTTGACGCATCAAGAAAGGCTGATCACTCCAACAGCGGCTATCTCCGCAGTAACATCCAGCAGCCTTCTACTTAAAATTCGTTTAGTTTTCTATCTATTTAACGTCGAGTTCTGGCTCTCTCAGAACCGTCTTTCAGTAGCAGCACATGTCGCATTAACTTTGCTATAATGCATAACCTTCTAGAGTTGTAGGTTTCATGAGGATTTAGAGAGTAATTCTGGGTTAAGAGATTCGACCATTTGTATCTAAACCTGCCGTTAGTAAATTCGGAATAAAACACCCATTGCTTCGTGCCGTGTGAATTTTCCGTAAAATAAAATTAGTTTGACGGACATTCTTGCAGTTATCTTTTTGTTTTCTTGTACAATCCAGTTGGTACAAATTTACGATTGATATTCTAAATCCGAAAAGCTTTACACTTACTTAGACTTAGTGGATGAGAATTTCATACACCACTAATTATAACTTGACATGTTGCATTATTAATTTACTATAAATAAGGTAGAAAAATATGAGAGGAAGTAGAGACTACTAAAGTGTATAGTCAATCTTCCCAAAATAATCGTAAATAAATCATAACCTTTATTCCGTAGTCATGGCTTATGATTTTATTGCGAAAACGGTATTTCCGCCTTTTTATCCTAATTGAAGATTAAAACAATGTACTCCTTTTTACTCATTTTACCTCAATTATCGGAGGAGGTCATTTTTCCTTATATTCTAAAGATGGAGTAATTCTAAAGAAAAAAGGTCTTTTCATTACCTCAAAAATAATGAATGGTCTATTACCTCCAATAAATTCATTTTTATACATTATTTCTCCTACACATCATCCTTTACAAAGCTATAACCGTTAGATCATTTCAGGATAATATCTAAACCGTTGAGAGATAATGTCGATGTTCCAAATTAGTACTTCCTAATTAGGCACCTATTTGAGAGTCCGAATTTCCCGTCCTATTTTCATGTCTCAATCTTGTGTCCCACTATCTCTATTTGACACATAAGCATTAAACAACAAAAATAAAGAGTTTAGATATCACAAGATGATTAATTGTTAGTTAGAAGATCAAGGTTGTAGGACACAAGATGAAATACGAAAGTGAAACAGAAGATCCGAACTCCCTATTTGACAGGTGAAAACTCACTACTCCATAAGACATTCAAATTAACTGTAAATCTACCAATTTCAAATCAACATCCAACTATACACAACAATGCTAGATAAAGTAGCAAACCAATAAGATACATAACTTACAGAAAATGTTGTCCAAGAGATCACCAAAAAAAAAAAAAACACAAAGTTACAACAACTGCCCATCTCTAGGGCAATCCATTAAAACAGTGCCAACATGAATGTGGCTTTTACATCTCATACACTTAATTTCCTCCCACTAGAATCTCGACGGCTCCCTCGGTGCAAAAAAAAGGTTGCGAGGTAACGATTGCTGAATTTTGGTACAAACGGGAGGGGACACCGGCAACAGCTGCGTTTTTTAGTTCATATACAATTCCAATATATATAAACTAATTATCCGTCGTCCCCTTGTCAAAATGGTTGATTGGTGAATATTTGAAATAGATTTATCACATTTGACATGCGATTGAAGTTGACGATTGTGTTACCATAATCGCAATGTTGCCTGTGACGGGTTGGAGACGAGCTGCATTCTCGAGGCGATCCCATGTCAATTTTCGTTGTTCTGCCATTGAAGGTTGCTTTGCTTCATCTTCCATGAACTGATTTTGGCATTCTAGAAAGAGTGGTTCATCCATCTCTTGAAAGATCTTCCGAACATTGAAGGTAAGGTTGAGGACTGCTTGGTTCCAGTGGTCTTGAGCATTCCTCTCCAATGCCGGGAAAATTATAGGAAGGATTAGCTGACGATTGTGTCCAATCAGGTTCAGTATTTGATCGTTGTTCCATAAGAAAAGTGCCCTTTCAGCCACCTAAAGCAAATCAAGGTCAAATATTAGGTTAAAAGCCGAAAGTTGATAGTGCTACTCCGCAAGGACCACTTTGGCCTTGTTAAAGTAAAACACCGTCATTAATAGTCTAGTGAACATACTTAATCGCATAAATCGAGTAAATGGAAACCAAGTTCATATAACGTCTAGTAAATCGCGCTATGATTCTAACAGCCACACCAACACATTTGACGGTTTAATTGGACTAGAGGTAATTGTTACTCCGTACAATGGTTCTGGAAGAAAAAACAAAGGAGAATAAGAGGTAGCGACAGTCGTGGATAACGGAAGGAGATGAAAAGAGGGTAACTTCTTATCACAGAAGGGGATAGGATAACCATTTTTCCACTAGGGTAGCGCATTATGTCACGTACGCATTGAGATAATGCACTACCCTCATATGAGCGTAATGCTTCTCCGCCACAACCTCACTCATATCACAACCCTGTTATATATATTCATTCATATGCCCTTCACCACCCTCATTTCCCTTTATGTTTGACTAATTACCCTGAAACAATTATCCCATTCTAAGTAAACCCACTAATGTCGCAATACAGAAGTTCTTGTGAACTCACTAATGAAGAGTTGAACAAAAATGATACTTGGCTACAACTATTATCATGCACACTAGAATATGTGGAACGAAAAACTCACACATCTAACACGCTCAACTTATGCAATGACCAGGTCCTCGACCCAGATATCGTTTATTACTATTCAAATGTTTGCATTGAAACAACTTTATACACAATCCTTGGGCATTCCTCTGAAAGTCAGAATAACACACAAAAACACGGTAATCCATTACAGGAAAACAAGTAAAATACCTTGAAACCACATACACATAAGTTTAGGATATTTATCAATGTCAGAAAAAAGTTTGATTTAGGATAAGAGGATGAGGGATCTCGAAATACGAACCAAACAATAGAACACTAAAAAGTTCAAATTCAACTCACAGGTACGCAAAGACATAGAAAAAGAATTTATGCACAAAGGAAAGAAAACCTGGAGTAGAAGTAAACAAATGCACTACCTGAAAGTGAAAGCTGTTGATGCAACAAGCAATCCGAGAAAATAATGGAATCATGACTTTTTGGAACTCAAACATGTTGGTTGCCTCCAATATCTCTTCTATTTCACCCAAAAACATCACCTCCTTTTGACTGTTCGTAATCGGCCAGTATTTCAACAAACCCTTTACCACCATGCTTGCAAGCTTTGGTTCTTTATCTATGAACTGCGTGATACAGTACGACAGTTGCTGGAAGTAGACACCTAAAGACTTCGACTTATGCAAAGGAATCAAAGCTCTACTCAAGAAAATCTTGTGCTCCTCTTTCAAAGGTAAAGCAAACCCACTTATCACACTCCCAAATATTTCCAACAATTCCGCAATACCATTATGTTTCTCAGTCTCAAACACAAACTGATGAAATATATTGCTCATAGCTTTCCGAATAAATGGTCTATGCACCATAAATTTACCATACACCCTATGAAGGATTGTTTTAAGACATTCCCTTTCCCTAGGATCATCAGAATCGAAAAGATCAAGCAACCTCAAAATAAACGAGTGATCTATGTATTTCTTCGCTATCTTTGCATCAAGTAATGACGAAGTAATAAACTTAAGCAACAGATCATAGATAATTTGTAAATGCGACCAAGCAGGATCAAACATAGGTTCATCATCATCATGATCAGGACCGCCACCACCACTACCACCACCACCACCACCACCACCAGACCTATAATTCGGGGGAAATGCCCGAAATAGATTAACAGCACACATTCTAACCATGGCAAATATAGAAGGTTCAGGGAACTTGCAGGGAGGTCCAGAAGCAACAAAATCGACTAATTCTATCAGTGTTTGTCGTTTGATGTCCTTCTCTGAAGTATTCTTACTCGGGTCATAGAAATCAAAAGTAACACAACAAAGATTCAATTTACTAAGAAACAAATTCATTTTTTCAGTATTTGGGACATCCTTAAACGACACAAGAGGTTCGATTCCGGCCACCACGCTGGTGGGGAACACGGCGGAGGATGTCCGCTTTGGGGCATTAACTTTGACAGAATTAGGGTTTCCTCCCTGTGACCTTGGAGTGCCATTTCCACAATTATTCGAATTATTACTCGAAATAAAGTCACCATTATCAGATCTAAAGGACTTTTTGGGGAGCTTACTAAGAATTTGCTTCAACATGATGAAATATTAACCCTAACCCTAATTCAATCAAAATCAACATCTCATAAGAAAGACAATGCCCAAATCACAAATCTCCATTTCAAACCAAGAGATCGAAATTAAATGCATAATACAACAAATTAATTGCATGTAATTACCAACCTAAACCAAAAGTCAGATCTGCATTCAAGGAATTTGAATTTGAATTTGAATTAAAAGTTTCCACCTTTATGACTTTAATTATACAAGAATAGTTTACAGAATTTCTGCTAAAATTTGAGATGGAGGAAGAAAACCCAGAAAAAAAATATGAAATTAATGTTACCCAGATCCCTGAAATGCTTAAAAAGATAACAATTTTGAGGTGTTAGAAAAGATCAATCACTGGTTCTGAATAAAATTTATTTAAACAAAATTAAAAATTAGAATAAAAATGAGAAATAATGTTTATGATGGAGAAGTTGGGTTTGTTGAAGAGTAAATTAAAAAAAAAAATTACGTCATTGATTTGAAAAGAAGAAATTTTAAAAGGGAATGGTGTAGAAGATGGTGTATTTTTTTTTCATTTTTCTTGGTTTTTTTTGGATTGGTTTGAGCTTTTTTCCTAATTCATCGAAACATAGAATAATGAATTTTGAGGACTAAATTATTTTTGGATTGATTTGGGGAAGGCCGGTGGAGATGTGATGAGAGTTGCCCCTCTTTCTATCTCCTCGTTGTTTATTTAAGTCCAAACTCACGGGACATTTTGATGGATCCGTGTCGTACCGTGTCGTATCGTGTCGTGTCGAGTTATTCAATTTCACGCATTTATGATCTCTCTACAAACTAGTACTCTCTCCTATTCTAAATAACTCTCCCTATTTCCTTTTTCGTCTATTCACAATACTCTCCCTATTTCCTTATTTGGCAAACTTTTATACTTATTTTAATCACTCCACCTCACAACAATACCCCACAATACTCATACTTTATCTTATTTTA
>LHUT01006622.1:0-11539 GCA_001412135.1 Silene latifolia subsp. alba | reverse complement strand
ACTAATCTGTGGAGGACACAAGCTCCAACAGTCTGGGTCTGCGGTGATCCATTTGATATTGCCCGGCAAATGGTGAGAACTGAGACTTTTCAGGTTGTTATGGTTGCTGTCTTAATGTAGCTGTTGGGTCAGAGAGGTCGCATGACTTCGAGGTCGTTAGTATAGCCGAGTTGTTTATCTTTTTGGTTTCCGCTGTATGTTGTAAAAGAGTTTATTAAATGTTCTTTTATGGTCTATTTGATATACTTACCTCATAAAACCGAGATGGTAACGCCCTTACCTACTAGGGAAGGTCTTGTTAAGGTTCTTTGGTAAGTGGGGTGTCACAAAAACTCCTACTTAATAAAAATAGGGTAGATCTCCAAATTTTTGATGAACTAATGGAGAACTTGTTTTCATTAAAATTTACGAAAATTTCAAATTATAACTATGTTATGAATTTAAAGTTATTATTTATCAAACAAATTAAAGTTTATTCGATTAGTAAAATAGAACACACAAGGTGTGTAACTTTGAATTTAAAAGCTCAAATCTTGATCTTAAAATTATTCCTTTCTAAGACAAAATTCCAAACCTGCATAACGGAGGTCGCATCATCGTGGCCGTTGATGTTCTAATTCTTTCATGTGAATTGATCAGTTGAACGAAAGGTGGTTAGGCGATGGTAGAGCATGAGCGGAGTAGCAATGGCCAACGTCGTAAGATTGACGACTACAAGTGTTAAGGGTGAAGATTATGGAGGTGGTGGGGAAGATGATCAGGGGATGAAGAACAGAAGTCTATGTGGTTTCTTATTTTCTGGTGGTTTCTTATTTCCTTTTTTATTTTACTCTTTTTGATGGGCTAAGGGCATTAGTAATAGAGGTTCATCAAGAGGTTTTAGGATGACATATTCACCATTTTAGATGTCTATAAACCTTCTATTGTTGGACATGATTGTGGAGGTTCATATATAAGATGGATTACAATATAGTATCCAGATTTGTGGAGGCAGAATATGAGAAGAGAAAAAGTTGAGTGGGCCATGATATGAACCTTGAAAAAGTTTATTTGTTGTTGTAGGAGGAGGTTTGTAAATGGTTGTATTTTAGCTTATGTGGCATGAGGAAAAAAAAACATATTAGATGTTCATCTATTACTATTGCCCTAATAACCTAATATCTTTTATTGAGTCATCCTATAGCATAGGACGTTCCTAGAGGATAGAGTTACTGAAATTCAAAATGCATATAAGGAAGGCGATAATCATACCAAATTGGGACTCATCAGTTTAAACTACATACACAGATTTAAAACTAGTAAATGAGTAAATATGGACTAGTACATTAGTACACCATTACTCTTCCTTTCATTTTCCCATTTACTTGAAAAAAAAAAAAAAATCATTAAAGGTCAAAGTGTAAAAGTAACCTGTAAGGCTGTAACCCCTGTCCTCCGGGATCCCAAACAGCCATGGACTCCCCCAACCTCCCCTACCCAACCACCACCACCAGCACCACCGTAATTTCCGACCCCCTCCTTAACAACTCAACCCTAATCCCTACCGAAATCCAATCTCTACAAACCCTCGCCCTCCGCGGCTCATGGCAATCAATCCTCACCACCCTCACCACCACCTCCACCGCAACACCCACCTCCCTCCTACCACACCACCACCTCCTTAACCTCACCTTCACCGCCATCGCCCTTTCCAAACTCCGCCGCCATGCCGATGCCCTCTCCCTCATCGAATCCTCCATCCCCGACCTCGACTCACCCACGCATCTCTACGAGTCATACCCCCACCTCTACCCCTCTACCACCGTGGGGTCCATGCTCCCCTTCGCTCTCCGCTGGCTCCACGCTCTTCTTCCCTTCTTCACCGGCCGCCGTAAAGACTCCATTGATCGCCTCTACCTCCTCCTCAGCTTCGTCAGGTCTCATTCCGCTTCCGCCTCCCAACCGATTTGGCGGCGAAGAGAGGACCTAGTTGTCAATACAATTGTTGGTTGTCATTGTAGTCAGAAGGAGTTTCTTGTTTGTGTCGGCCTGCTGGAGGGGCTGATTTCCAATTCCAATGCCAATGCCGGGTTGTTGTCCAAGTTGGGGTTTGTGCAGTTGCAGTATGGGGATGTTGACGGGGCGAAAAAGACGTTTTCGAGGGTGGAGGAGGTGGTTTCCAAGAATGAGGTGGAAGGGGGGAGGAATTTAGTTGGGAGGAATAGGGCGTTAGTGTATTTGGTTGGCAAGGATTATGTTTCCGCGGTGAGGGAGTATGATGAGTGTATTGAGAGGGATGGGACCGACGTTGTTGCCGTTAATAATAAGGCCTTGTGTTTGATGTATTTGAGGGATTTGGCTGATTCTATTAAGGTGTTGGAGGGTTCGCTTGAGAGGGTTCCTACTGTCGCCCTTAATGAGACTCTTATTGTTAATCTTTGTTCCATGTATGAGTTGGCTTTTGTTAATCATACTGATATTAAGAGGACGCTTAGTAATTGGATTGCTCGTCTTGCTCCTGATGATTTTGACTCCTCGTGTACTCGGGTTTGAGTATGAGGTACCCTCTTTGTCTCACCATCTAATGTCTTCTAATAAAGTGCTGGGTTTGAGCTGTTTATGTGCCTTACATGCTTGCCTTGAATATATCTTTTGTTTGTGTTAATCCATGCTTATACACGATTTGGACAATTTGAGGTGGAATATATAACTTGTAGATCTTACATAACAGAACTTGGAAGATTTAGGTGACAATTACATTTGCTAGAATTCTTAAGGATACCATGTTGGATTGTTTTGGTTATAATGAAATTGTAAGCAACATGGAAATCTAGTTGCTAGGAAGACGGTGTGTTTTGATTGTCTCGAGTTTCTAGTTTCTTTTCCCTAATTGGGTTGAGGGAGGTAAGTAGAGGATGCATAGTGGCGGCATTGATGTGGATGACTCTAACATGGTAATCGTACCCAGTGTATGCAAGCTCCCTTGTGTTAGCATTTAGCAACACAGAGAGGCAAAATGAAAAGTGCATTGAGAATTGCATCTGACGGCTACATGGCGATAAAAAATAAGCGTATCCATTTAGTGCATCATTTTGCTTTATTTCATCTTAATCCATAACCAAAGAATAATGAGTTTAGGTTGCAACATGATAATTGCGCATTTTGAAGTAGTATTGGTCACATTTTTTGCACAATTATGAAGACTAGGCTCTGATGAATGCTTCCGGCTTCCACAATTAAGAGTTAAATTGGGATTTAGTGCCATGGTGTGTGTAAGTTCTGAGTGAGCTTCTTGCTTGCCTAGAAGTGGTGATTAGGTTGATGTGATTGGTGTTTTAGTTAGTTCTCTCATTGTGTACTTATACTGTCCACATCCACACATTGTTCACAATGGTTTAGACTTTTCCCCTTAAGATGCTTTTTTCACGGCAAGGATTATGTTGTTATGTTTGCCATACCTCCTTTTCAACTCCATCTAGCGTTACCCTAAATACTAAGCATTTGCAACTCTTTCTGTTCAAGGATTAGTTAGTTCATTCATCCTCACCCTGCACCTAGCATTGCTTTTGCTTCTTGTTCTTTCCTATTACAATTTTGGTATCCATGGCTCAAGGCACAAAATGCCAATCTCGGAAGACGACTGAAAGAGGTTCAGCGATCAAACATCCCTGATTGAACTCATAATGATTCATGCCATCACGCTGCCACTGAACCCATTATATGGGGAATACAATTGACCTGATTCATCCTATCATACTTGGCATATTATGCGACATGATGTTGAGTGTCTTAACACTCTTTTTTGAAAATTAAGCAACAAACGAATATGTTCATACAAGTGTCTTAGCCAATTACGTATATATTCGTTTTTCCAACACTTTTTTAGTTATAAATATTTCTGCAACATTTCTAACATAGAATTACATTAATACAAACTAATAACCTAGTTCCGTAAGGAAAAAAATCAACGAAGGTTCAAGTTTAATGTTCAATAAGACTACTCATGTTCCATTCAACAAACAAAAGAAGAAATTTAACCCTCTTTGTTTACCCAGACTCTTTCCTTGGGGTCTATCTCTCATTCGTATTCTTAAGTTCTCTCTTTTTTTTTTTTTTTTTTTTTTTTTTTTTCAAGTTGCATTCTTTGTTGCTGCTTCTTTTCTTCCTTTCTTTTTCTACTCTTATTTCACACCCTTGAAATTCAATAAGATCGGGATACAAGTCAACTAGTGCAAGGTGCCATACCGGATTTTGGTGTTGTGGTAGTCAAAATCCCATATGTACTTCGAAATATTTATATGTGATTCATGGCTCTTAACGGCGTAGTTGGAGGTAGTATAATTTTGTTTTCAAGAACAGCATGCCTGGTGTCTATAAGGCGCACGCCTTGCTTCTTGTCACCTACATGCCCTTGCCGCTTTTTAAAACTAAAGTCAACACCTATGACTTTTTTTTTGTGCACTACCAGAGTACCAGGTCTAACACTATGACCCAATGGCTCTTGACTGTGGCCAGTTCAAGGGGTCAGATTGTTTAGTTAAATGGAGGTTTAGCTAACTTTTATGCAATGAAGCATGAAATAACCCTGACCACTTTGGTCATTCTCCCGCATATATGTCAAAACAAGACTATTTTTGTTGTATGGTACATCATAGTCCAGAAATCCAAACATCGGTTAGCAACTTGATGTCAAGAAATCCAAACAAATTGATTTTTCCTCCCTTTTCAAGAGAAGCTGCCATGAATAGTGCAGTGGAGATTGTGCAGTTATTTTCTCTTGATGAACTTCTGTTGCTGTGTAATCATAACATCGCTATAGCAACATGATGTCTGGATCTTTATATACATATGCAGTTCTACTTAACTAGCCACCGAAGTTTTTGGATGAACAAGAAACTGTACAGGATTCTGCAATTCCAGACTTATCTCTGTGACTCTAGGTTCATTTGAGATCTGAAGAGTTATTTCTCCAAGATTTGTTGATCCTTGTAGAAGATTTGTAAAAACATTAATTTTATGCCTTGTAACATTACAAAGTATGTTCTCTCTACTTTTTTTGTTCTTTTTTGAAATCGCCGTTCTTTGAAACAGCCAGGGTATATGCTTGTGTAGTTGTTTATAAACATCTTGCTTTTTGAAATCAAATCTCGTTTAGTGCCCAGGGAAAAAAAAATACAAGAGACCGATGTTTATTCCCATATTAGGTCTTAAAATTAAGATCATTTTCTACGGAGTAATTTTTTTTCTTTTTATATTTAAATTGTCGCTCGCTTCACCTTAGGAACGTAAGCCATTGTAAAGATTCTGAAATTCCAACGATAAACGGTAAACGAATTAGTGAAGATGACGTCTTGAAAAGGCAAACAATCATCAAATGGTTGTGTTTGGGATGTTGGTATCTCCTGTGCAGAAAGCTACAAACCCGGACGTAATAAGTTACGCAAAATCTTGGCTGATATGGAAAACAAAGCGTCTTGCTTGTGACGGGATTATCCCGTCACAAGCTGAAGACCTCTCACAAAAAGGGAGAGGGGATAAGGTGGGGCACCCCCATGTGCTTCCCCACTCACCTCTCATGGGTATTTTGTGAGAGAAAACGGTATCCGTCACAAGCTTGTGACCGATATCGCCGTCTGAGATTGTGTATGGAAAAAAGTATTTTTAATCTTCAACAACTCTCATTCCATCTATGGATTCAACTTTCGCAGTTTTACGTATCTTTGTGCAGTTTAATATGACTTGACTATCAGTCTTTCTTCATGGTAATTGTCTAATTTTGTTGTACTAGAGAATAATTTATTAGGAATATTCTCTAATACGGACTAAATGGTTATTTCTATCGTCTTATATACCTCGTTAAAATATTTTTTCTTAGAAAACTAAGAAAAATAATGAGAAAAAACATTTTGTAAAATAATGAGACACCCACAAAAAATTGACATGAGATGTTTTTTATTAATTATTACTAAATAAGTAGTACTTCGAATATATTTATTATAGATTGTAATTAAGAGTTTATTTCAAACCTCTACATGTACATAATATTATCGTAAATGTTATATTATTTTAACATAACAGAGGTATTTAATTTTGACGCCATCTCATTTTACTTCTTAAAATGATACTTGTATGATTTTTTTTAATACTTTAACAGCTAAACAACGATGTTTTCCGAGCTGTATCGTTTTTCTCAGTTAATTGAGCCAAGGGTATTACAAATCAACAATATATGAGGAATGGGGGATTCGTGCCTAGGATCTAATCTCCGCTATACCTTCATCTTAATCATTAAACCAGTACATTTTTCAGCATAAAAAAAGTATTTTGGTGTAAGGTAGCTTGTGTTGAGGGTATAAGGCTGGGTTGGAATAAAGCAGACGTTTATGGCTAGTGTGTAGCCTCTTAAGATGGTATTCTCATCAAAAGTTTTTTGTTGTCATACCCCAAACGGCACTATTATACCACCCCTTTGTCCTAACCCCTTCTCTAAAATGACTTGTATTACAAGAAAAATTAACCTCATCTTGGAAGAATTCTCGTCTTTTCTCAAATACCATTCTATTTATATATACCATGCTCCAACACCATAATATTTATAATTTGTAATCCACCATTTTGAGCATTCTCAAGTAGTTAAACATAACAATTCATTTAAACAAATTTAATCATGGTAGCGAGAAACAACATTGCTAGCTTAAACCTGGAACGTGTACCGGAAATAGTCTTCTTTGATATCGAAACAACAGTACCAAATCGAGCGGGTCCAGGCCACGAGCGAAGATTTTGGGTCTTAGAATTCGGTGCAATCGTAGTGTGCCCTCAAAAGCTGGTAGAGACAGATAGTTATTGCACCTTGATTAGACCCGGTGATCTCTCTGTTGTTGCGTTGAAGCCTACTCGAGCAAATGGCATTACGAGACAAGCTGTCTTAAAGGCTCCCACCTTTGAAGAAGTTGCTGACAAAATATATCAAATCCTACATGGCAGGATTTGGTCAGGTCACAACATTCAAAGATTTGATTGTTTGCGAATCAAAGAAGCTTTTGCTGAGATTGGTCGTCTTGCTCCTGAGCCTATTGGGATTATTGATTCTTTGGGTGTTCTTTCCGATAAGTTTGGTAAAAGAGCTGGAGATATGAAGGTATTTTAAATTTCATAGGTCTAGCTCCTATAAGATCATTATACTACATATAACAGGATTATACTCCGAAATAGCTTATCTATCTCGTTATAAGGTGCATAAGCTATTATAAGACCCTTGCATACCATACAATGGTCTTATTAGATTAGTTGTTTATAGATTTTACACTTTTTTATTTTACTTTGATGCAATAGTTTCTCATAACAAGTTTATATATAACTTTCAGATGGCAACATTGGCTAATTACTTTGGACTGGGGGAACAAAAGCATAGGTAAATAAACTGTTCATAAGTCTGATCGAGTTCATCGTAGATCAAGCTGCAATGTTGGAAGCTGAATAATGTTTGGTTGTGTGTTTATTTGTTACAGGAGTCTTGATGACGTTCGTATGAATCTGGAAGTCCTTAAAAGTTGTGCAACTGTCCTACTCCTGGTAAGCAGAACAAGTCCATTGTTTCCAAACAATAAGGCTAATCATTCCTGAAACTTTTACGCGACTGCTGTGTTCATACAGTAGTGAATAACTTGGTTATACACTTATACGTATACACAATACAATGGTCTTAGATAAAGATTGACAAAATTATTCATAGGTTGATTAGTTCAAGTTTTCCATTTTTTTCGGGGCATCAAATCATTTACAATTCTTTGCCTTCAAAAGTTTAGAGTTGCCTACGGTTCTCATATGGGGCATTTAGAGAACCTTTCCAAGAGGGTAAGGATAGAGATTCTTGCGTCGGACAGCTCAGAGCATATGAAACATTGAGTTAATGTCATTATTACCTTTCCGCTTATCAATGTCTCACCAAACCCCCATGATCTTCTGCTGAGAAACGTTTATATATGTGTAGATCGAGTCCAATAAGCTACTTGTTGACGAGCATTACTCATTAGATATCACTTGCCAATGTTCGATCTCTTCCACCAATGCCAATCAGTTTTAAGATGGAAACGTCGTTTAGCTTGTTTAATGGACTCTCTCTCATTTTTAAGGCTAAAGCGCAACACTATGGCGTATTGGCATGGAATAACTATGGATGAAGAGAGAAGTTACTTTTTCTATTTCTTTTTTGCTGCAACGAATAATAATCAGCGGTATGCAGGAATCAAGCTTACCAAGTGTGTTGAGTGATAACTGGCGAAATGGGAGTTCAACAATCGCAACAAGAAGTAGAAATTTAGGAGTAGCAGATAGCAGGAAAACAACATCAAGTATAGTTGATTCAAACTGCAGGAAGTCTCCCCCACTTTCAGTTGGCTACCAAAGATCTGTTCCCTATGTAACAAGAGCTAGTCTCAGAAAGGTTTGTTTCTCTCATTTCGGACTCAACTATGTTTTTTGTATGTTATTTTCTAGTCATTCAGACTATGAATTTAGACATGCATATACACGTAAAACCCCTGTTACTTATTCAAACTTGACCGCAAGCATTATATTGCGTGTCGTGTCAGAAGGCTTTCGTGATGCTAAGATATGACATAGCAGCAACCATGTCCAAATTGTCTTACATGTGTTCTTCAAAAATGAGCAGATGACAGAAAGGGTGAAGAGCATATTGTGCAGAGCCCAAACCAGTCAATCCATCAACAACCTGATCAAGCATTCTCATTCAATCCTCCGGTGATCACGACTCACACCGTTGGCCGAATGCAAAGACAAGTTATTAACAGCTGTACAGATTCTTTTGTGACCTTTTTCCATTTCTTATTCGATTTTTAAAATTCTTTGGTGTACATAATAATTGTTTCATTGAATTTAAACACAGACTACACAGATTGTTACCCTTGTTAGAGTATGTAAATGTAGTATACTTGAATATAAGTTGGTCAATAATCAATATTCCCTCAAAAATATAGATGAAACCGAGCTCTTAAGTTTGTTTTGAGTAATACAACGTCGAGTTAACGTCTAACCTATCTTAATTCAAGTTGATTAACCTGGAAATCATTGAGGTCCTTTCAATTTGTGACCGATGACACAGAGACGGAGAATAAGATTCCAAATTAGACGAGATCATAATCAGATGAAAGCAACGAACAGCTTTCTTAGTTATAAATGAAACGAGAGACAAAAATTGACATAACAATAGTACTAGTACTAGTACTAGCTTCTTCATAGATGGTTCAATAAACCACAAACGTAGCATTCATAAAAACACTTCATTCCGAACCGACATTACATTATTACACAAGCACAACAAAACGAATAAGGTACACACATTGCATAACTACTTGGTCCCATTTAATTACTACTACTACTATGACTACTAATTAATTAAAACAACACGTCATAATAATTAATTAATTAATTAAACAAAGATCTCGCTGATTGGCCTAGACTCTAACTTAGACTTGTCCATTTTACCATCAAGCTTCTTAAGCTTCGGACGCTCAATGTCGGAGCTCATCTTCCTTCTATACATCTCCGCGAAGGTGATTGCTTTCTCCATTACTGGTTTCTCTCCTTCCTTTATCGCCAAAGGGTATACCATTGCTTCAGCTGTTGGGTATTGAAATGTTGCTATTGACAACCTGCTTTGGTTTGAGTTCACCACGGCCCTGTGTTCCGCACTTGTGAACCTTCCATTACTTGCGTACTTTAATTCCATCACCCCAACAGGCAACAACAAAACGCAACGTCCTCCCAATTAATAATGGTTAATTAATAAACAATAAAGCTATCACTATAAATTTAATAATGCTTTTTTTTATTTTTTTAATAAATGTTACAAGGCCAATTTTAAAGCGGGCGATAAAGAAACTCACATAAGCGTGATCACCAAGGTTGACAACAAGGGCACCAGCAATAGGCGGGACAGTGATCCAAGTCTTGCCATCATCACGAGTGGCTTGTAGACCACCAACCAGGTCTTGGTAAAGAAGCGTGATGGTGCCAGGGTCGGTGTGGCGGAGAAGGCCAAGGGTAAGCTCCGGTTGAGGGCATTTTGGGTAGTAATTAATCATAACCCTTTGGTCCATTGTAACACACGCCTTGCTTAGTGCCTCTGTCTCAAGACCCATTGCTTCTGATAGTACCCCAAGCAGCCTGTGGGAAAGGTCCATCATTTTCTCGCTGTATTCCTTAGTCACGGCTTTCCATCCGTCGGGCTTGTCGGGCCATAGTGTGTAGTCTCCGCTCTTGATTGGGAATGTGCATTGCGTCACCGTTTCTCTCCAATTTTGCACCAACTCACCCTGCATTTTTTATTCTTGCTGTCAAATAAGGCGCAAGGCCAGTACAATTATAAAGTGGAGCTATTCAAATCGGTGACCTATTGTCATAAGACCACAGTCATAATTCCATCACTAATGCTCTATATATATAAAACATGGGAAATGATAATGCCACTATACTTTTTGTTAATACGACAACAAAACAAGCTAAGTCTAACGCCATGTTACAATTGGCCGTCTCACAAACATGAGTGACATTAGTAATTTCAGAGTAGTAATAGTATTATGCCTTCCCTAAAACATTAACGTACGTACGTACCTTGAAGGGACTAGAGATGAAGAAGCTGCCAGGTTTACCTTCGGCAGCACCAAAACGTTGCTTCTCATGAGCTGGCAAATTAAAAAACTCGCAACAAAGACGAGCCATGGTAGAGATGAGATCAGTGTCAACACCATGGTTTATGACCTGGAAAATGCCGTATTTCTCGCACGCCTCGGTGATTTGGCTGCGAATGTGGGCTCTCTCATCGGCCGAGTCAATACCAGAGAGGGAAATGACGGGAATGTCGTCGCTAAATTCGTTGTACGCGACCTTAGGACGGTCATCTTCGTCCCTCACGAAAATTTGTTTCACGCATTTCTCGTCTTCCATTTCGGTCACGGTTATTGGCTGCTCTTTAGTCATGTTTTTGGTGTGAATTTTGAAGTTGGTTGTTTGAGGGATGAGTTTGTGCTGAAATTATATCAGCGGAGGTGTTTTTATAGTGTTGGTTTAAAGGTACGGAATATATAAATATTGGTATATAACCTCTTTTATTAGTAATATAAAATTAATTACGGAGTAGCATTTAATCTTAGAGCAAACAATAGGGGGACCGAGGTCTAAACTCTTCACTCGTGTGTAAATATTACGGAGTAACATTTAATCTTAGAGCAAATAATAGGGGGATCAAGGTCTAAATTGTTGGCTCGTGTGTAAATATTAATATTCAATCATTGAATCAAGGAGAGCTTAAGAATAATTTTACACCGAAATATGAAAAACCAGTGGGTGTCGAGGCCCCTCTTGGCATAACATATATTCTTAATACAATTATTTAATTACTTTAATTTTAATTTTATTTTAACAACTTGAGAGTTTATGATGATGACCGAGATGTTTAAATAGGTTAGTCATCAACTGATCATCATAAAGTAGTTAGTTGTTAAAATAAAGTTGCAATTAATAGATCCTACAACCAGTT
>LHUT01006620.1:0-11544 GCA_001412135.1 Silene latifolia subsp. alba | reverse complement strand
CGTAGCTGAAAACTTAAATTAGATATTAAATTTGCAACTCACTTTGTTTTGTCTCTATAATAACTACCTACTTAGCGACTAGCAAATTTCCGTATTTGAAAACTTAAGTTAGATACTAAATTTGTTACCTATTTTATTTAGTCTCTACAATAGTACATATTCTCTTTCTATCTCTAGGATTATGCTCTCTCAAAAAAGTGCGTCTTCTTCCCCCGATTCGGAAGATGACCAAAACAATCGCTCTACAAAGAAGGTCAAAATGAATCAAAACCCTGAAACAAATGTTGTGAATCAAAACACAGAATCTGCCAACCAAGGTCCGATTCCTCGTGTATCATACATGGAGTCTTTGAGTAATGGAGGATCGCCATCTTTCGCTATCAACCGAGGCATGAGTTTCAACATCACAAATAATGAGGCTTATGAAGAGGAGTCTGATGATGACATTGAAGACAATGATATTGCTAATGACCCAATGTGTCCTACTATTCTTCTTACAAAGGAAGAAAAAATCAAGATCCGAAGACATTAGAAGGATACACTCATTATTAAGATGTTTGATAAAAACATCGGGTATTTTACATTATTACGACAGATAAAGAAGAAATGGGCTCTCAAAGGTGGTCTATCACTCATGGATGTCGGGTTTTCTTTCTATGTGGCGAGATTCACTAACAAGGAGGATTACGAACACGTACTATCTCAAGGCCCTTGGATGATTGGGGATCATTACCTCACTATTCGGAAATGGGTACCTAATTTTGTCGCAACGGATGAACCTATTCGTCATCTAACTACATGGATACGAATTCCTCGTTTATCTGTTGAGTATTATCATGAGGATATCTTGAGGAAGATTGGGAGCAAAGTGGGAAAAGTAATCCGTATTGATAAACCAACTGCCCTAGCGGAAAGAGGTCAGTTCATTCGCATGAGCGTTGAAGTGGATTTAACAAAACCTTTGCTTTCGAAGTTCCGAATGAATGGCAGAGTGTGGATTATCCAATATGAGGGTCTCCGTATGATATGTTATAAATGCGGAAAATTAGGCCATAATGAATCAAACTGTACGATGTTTGAGGCGAATGCAGAGGCTACCAGTCAATCGGTTGTTAAGGAAGTCCCAGATTCTATCATTAACAAGGGTAATGGTAAGGGTGTCATTCAAGCTCCTACTGAGGCGTATGGTTCTTGGATGCATGTTAAAAAGCCAGTCAGACGTAAGAATGTTCGAGCAGACAAGCCCGTGAGTACTAGTAATGAGGTACAACATAAACCCACGGGTTTTAAAGCGAAAATTGACAAAGGTTCTGGGTCGAGATTTGAAGCCCTTGATATGGTTTCGACTGATGTCAATGGCCTTGAAGATTTGCAAATCCATAGCAATACTGTCCTGATAAGTCAACAGGAAGCAAGCAACAACAATGCAAAAACTAAGGAGGCGTTTTTGGTCAATGGGTCTGAGAATATTGGTGTACGAGATTTAGGGGAGACAAATATGGAAATTATGGGAAATCAAGGAAAAGATAATTTAATTGTTATTGTGGATCCTATGTGTGAGGAGGTGAATCCAATTTCTAAGGAAAGTCCTCTTAAAAATCAAGCCATAATCAAGGAAAGGCCTGCTAAGATTTCTCCTGTCGTTAAGGAAAAGATCACAAAAGCTTCGAATATTCCAATTCCTTCCTCAAATGGAAATATTACCAATCAAATTAATATTCCATCCCCTAGGATATCTCCTCCCTTGATCACTTCCCCCATAATTCAACATAACAGTCAATCTCCCATGATTTTGTCCCCAATTAATAATATCCCTAAACTTATGCACCAAAGAAGCTCGAAATTTACTCATAACCTTAGTTCTAATAAGGAAAATTTACGGAAAGCCTCTTTGTCCTGTAAAATTGATCGTAGCACCCACAAAAAATCTGGTCGTCCTTCTATCCTCCCGCCACAACACCATTATGACCTCAATCACCTCCCAGAATCTGATACCAATTACCAAACCCATCACCATCCTCCCATCTCTTTGCCTCTCCTTAATGTCACTAATGGACGCCCCTGTTCTGATGTCGACAACACCCCTAACGCATTCAATGGAGGTAGTACTGAAGTCGGCACTTCCTCTGTACTCGTCAGTTCCAGAACCGCTTCTGGAAGTGAAAATCCCAATGCAGGACATGAGGATTCTCGTGTTACTCTCTGAGGCGTTCTTGTCCTCGCTCTCTCATTATCCAACAAGTTTTATGGATCGTTTACCTAATCATTTAACTCGTCGATCAGCCTTGAGGTTGATGACCTGGAACGTTCAAGGAGCAGGTAGTAATGCCTTTCTTTCTATGCTTAAAGAATTAATTCGAATCAACACACCTCATGTCGTGGCTCTAGTCGAAACTCACATCAGTGGTGCTGTTGCGCAACGCGTATGTGACAAAATCAATTTTCAGGGGAAAACTAGAGTGGAAGCAACGGGTTTTAGTGGCGGGATATGGCTATTCTGGCATCCAGAGGAAGTCACCGTCACCCCTATTATCCATCATCCCCAACATGTTACGGTTGAGATTACCCGTGTAGGGGAAGTACCTTGGTATTATTCGGCAGTGTATGCAAGCCCGGATGCTACTAAAAGAGAAGAGCTATGGCGGGAGCTTGAGTCGTTTGCCCGAACCCACGATAGGCCGTGGTTGGCCATGGGAGATTTCAATGACACTCGTTACATCCATGAACGTAATGGGACTAGTGATGGAATGCGGAGGAGATGTAACAAATTTAATGCTTGGTGCGAGAATAATAACTGGATTGACCTCGACTATTTTGGGCCGGACCATACATGGTCTCGAGGGATTACTGCTTCCACTCGCCAATGGGCCAGGTTAGATCGGGCCATGTGTAATTCAGAATGGCGTACAATGTTTGCGGAAGGATCGTTACGACATCTTATGCAGAACCAGTCGGACCATTGCCCTATAATTGTAAGCACTACTGGTTTTGCGCCCATCCCCAAAGTCCTTAGACTCTTTCGTTTTCAGGCTGCGTGGATGTGTCATGCTCGTTTTTCGGAATTTGTGGATTCTAATTGGTCTAATGAACAGCCACTATTCCCCTTTATCCACGATTTTGCAAACCTACTGCAAGATTGGAATAAGAATACGTTTCACAATATTTTTGCTAGAAAGAGGAGTCTTGAGAGGAGGCTACTTGGCATTCAGAAACGTCTTTCCAATAGAGGACCCAATTATTTATTTAAATTGGAGCTTAAACTAAAAAAGCAGTTGGATGAAGTTCTAAGGGAAGAGGAGCTTTTGTGGTTTCAAAAATCCCGTATGGAAGCTATATGCGATGGTGATAGAAACACACGTTTTTTCCATTTGAGCACGATTATCAGGCGAAAGCATAACCGAATTGAAGGACTGCAAGACGCATCAGGAAACTGGGTTTGGGATGCTGATATTATTAAAAGGATGGTTATTGATTTTTTTCAAGACCTTTTTGCAGGGCCAACTTCACCAATAAATCTTGAAGGTTTAACGATTGGTCGTTTCCCGGCTCTAACAAGTCAGGAATCCGAGAAGTTAAATCGTCAATATGTGATAGCTGATGTTCAATATGCTCTTAATCAGATGTCCCCGTTTAAGGCTCCCGGACCGGATGGGTTTCAAGCACTGTTTTACCAATCTCAGTGGGAAACGGTTTCTCCGAGCCTATGCAATTTGGTTTTTGATGTGCTGCACAATGGCAACTTCCCGGACGGATTGGGTGAAACGTTTATCTCGCTTATTCCAAAGGTTGATCACCCACATAATGTTTCACAGTTTCGGCCCATTGGTCTATGTAATGTCGTGTACAAGATTATCACGAAGATGATTGTGAACCGTTTAAAACCAATTCTCCCCATTCTTATTAATCCCATACAGTGTAGTTTTGTCCCCAAGCGTCAGATTACGGACAACATCATCATTGTCCAGGAAGCTCTACATTCTATGCGGAGTAGGAAATAAAGGGAGCACGGGTTTTATGGCTCTCAAACTTGACCTTGAGAAGGCGTATGACAGACTCGAATGGCCGTTTATTCATTTCACACTTCGAGATATGGGACTCCCACCTCGGATGGTTCAAACTATTATGCAATGCATCAAATCTTCGACGTTGAATGTATTGTGGAATGGAGAAAGGACGGAACCTTTTGCGCCCACACGAGGTATCCGTCAAGGCGATCCTCTTTCACCATACATTTTTACGATTTGTATGGAAAAATTGAGCCAATTAATCGAAGAGTACAGTGGAGGAAGCCAATGGAAAGGGTTCCAAATATGTCGAGAAGGCTCTATTTTAACGCACTTATTTTTCGCTGACGACATTATATTATTTGGAGAAGCAACAGTTCAACAAGCCCAATTGATTAATCGTGTATTGAACGCCTTCTGCCAAGCTTCAGGTCAGCGGGTAAATAGAGCAAAATCCAAAGTTTATTTTTCACCCAATGCTGATGGAGAGGATGTTTCGTTGATCATCAACGAATTGCAAATAGCGAGTACAGATGATTTAGGCATGTACTTAGGTGTGCCTACCCTCAATGGCCGGGTAACAAGAGAGACTTTTGAGTTCATCGCTCAAAAAGTTGACAAAAGGTTATCGGGATGGAAGTCCAAAAACCTTTCGTTGGCAGGACGTGCTACTTTGATTCAATCGACCCTTTCATCAATTCTTCTTATGCCATGCAGACAGCTAGGTTGCCTCGGTCGATTTGTGACGATCTTGATAAAAAATCAAGGCGTTTTTTGTGGGGTGGAAATCAAGAAAATCGAGCTCTAAGTCTAGTGTCGTGGGACATGGTTACTAAGGAGAAGGAAAGGGGTGGTCTTGGCTTGCGCTCGATGCGGCAAGTTAACACTGCGTTCATGGCCAAGTTAGGATGGCGCCTCTTATCGGAACCCAATGCCCTTTGGGCGAGAGTTTTACGCCATAAGTATTGCAAAGGGAGATGTGACGTGGACATGTTCAAACCTAAACCGTTATGTTCTAATGTTTGGAAAGGTATGGTCGAAGGGTTTAATGCGTTGAAATCGGGTTTTAGTGCGTCGATTGGTAATGGCAAGAAAACTCTGTTCTGGAAACATGCTTGGGCTTTGAATGTGCCTCTTGAGACCCTCACTCCCATTCTGGTTGATGATTCCATTATAGGCTGTGCAGTGGAAGATATGTGGGATCCTGTGATAGGCTGGCGGTGGGAATTATTTGCAGACTATTTGTCCTCGGAAATTCTTCAAACCATCGCTTCTTATGAGGTAGCTAGCGGGGATGATGAGGAGGATACTATTTTCTGGGCAGCGACCTCGTCCGGGCGTTTCTCCATCAAGTCGGCTATCAAAATCCTAAGGAATGACATGGTGGAGGAAGTAGAACCAGAGTGGAAATTACCGTGGAAGACATGGGCTCCTCAACGAATCCGTATGTTCTTATGGCTTTTACTCCATGACAGGATTTTGTCTAATTCTAATAGGGTCAGGAGAAGACTAGCGGAAGACCCATGTTGCGTGGTGTGTAATGGGGTGGAAGAAACATCGCTGCACCTTTTGCGGGATTGTTCGGAAGCTAAGAAGGTTTGGGTTTTTTTTCCTGTTGCTAATTCTCCATCGTTTTTTGCCTCGGACTCGGTACGAAATTGGGTTTCTGAAAACTTATCGAGAGGAAGGGGAGACGGGCTTGATGGGTGGCCATCCACGTTCTCGGTCATAGTCTGGTGGTTGTGGCGTTGGCGGAACTGCAGGGTTTTTAATCGTGGGGAAGACATTGCTCAGAACCCGAATGCGTTTCTTAGAGAACGTATATGGGAGGTGATGAATGCAAAGGAATCAACGGATGTATGTGTGAGGGGTAAGGACATTCGCAGACAGGAAATTCTGGTTCGGTGGATTGCACCTCCTACGGGATGGGTGGCACTCAACATTGATGGGGCGTCCAAAGGGAATCCGGGTTTATCAGGAGCTGGTGGTGTGTTTCGAGATGCGACTGGACGGATTATTAAAGCTTTTTCGGAGAGGCTTGGTTTGGCAACAGTGACACGGGCGGAGATCATGGCCCTTCGTCGGGGTTTAATGATGGCGTTAGAACTACAGCTTACTCATGTAATTGTTCAAACCGATTCGAAGGTGGTCAAGTCTCTTATGGACTCGAATTTTGAGGTCCCAACTGCCCACTCGCATATGATGCAAATCTGCCAGGCATTTGTTCGAGATAATCCATGGAGAGTCAAATTTCAACATATATATCGTGAGGCTAATTCATGCGCGGATTGGTTAGCGAATCGTGGGGTTTACCAGGATGCCCAACTGATTTCATATGATCTTTCAAGTGTGCCGGATCAACTGTTTTGTCTATCGGAGCAAGACATGGGAGGGGTCTCGTGGCCTCGCGTTGTGCCTTTCTATTCCTCTTAATTTTTGTAGTAGTGTAGCTGAGTTTGTTTCTTCGTTTTCTTTTTGTTTAGCTTGCTTTTGATAGGGTGTATTACCTTCTTCTCTTCACCAAAAAAAAAAAAAACAATAGTACATAATTTGCTACCATTTTAGTTTGGTCTCTTAAATAGAGACTAAATATATTTGTGTCTCAAAATTAGTTGTTAAATTATATATTTAGCAACTGAGTTTTGATCAGTTGCTAAATTAGTAGCTAAATCATTATTCTCTTGTAGTGGAAGGGAAACGAGAAGAACTGGGATTATTAATGGGGTATGTTATCGTCATTTTTGTGCCAGTTATCTTGTTGTTCCTAATCATAGCTTTAACTGCTTATCTAATTAGAAGTGCCCGAGGTCGAACTTTAACAGCTCGAGCTCAATTGTATGGACCTAATGCACCATGCACCACGCACCACGCACCACCCTTCCAGGGTCAGTGAACATCTGCTTGGAAGGTCTAGTCGTCTTAATAAAAAGTACAATTTTATGCACATGTAAATGTTCAAATTCGATGTAAAAGTTGGATGAAAAATATGGACAGAGATGGTTTTGCTAGGTAACAGCTGCTACTTCTTAATTGGAGGGGTTTACTTGCAGTATACTATTTCTTACGAAGTACTTGTATATACTAGGTGCACTTCGTTCTACAATTATCTAATGGTTGAGTATTTTTGTTTGCATTCAGGGGTGTCTAAGACCACGGGCAGCGGAATTGGGCCTCCGCTTTTGACAACCCAAATTTACAAGCTTTATTGATAACATTTAATACAAACCTCAATATATAGTACATGTGCATTCATATTTGGGGCCTCATATTTTTGTGGTGCACCGGACCTCCAATTACTTTAAGACGCCCCTGTTTGCATTAATGCCACTTCCTGATGTTAAGGTAGTGCGACAAAAACGAAAGGAAAAAAACCTTCAAGTTATGAAACAAACATCGTGTGTAATGGAGTAGTAATGAACTCTATCAAGGTCATGCATAGGTTCCGTGGGTAGCAACTGCGCAACCCATGCATCATTTCATTTTGTGGTTGTCACTGTAATTTATTCTGTTTTTCAAAATAAGCATCGCATATATGGGAATGTAGATCTTCAAAAACTTTGGAAGTTTACCAATAGCAATATTAGCAATCAGGGCATTAACAAAAATAGTGAAGAACTATTGCTATACTTCGGTCAATATGAAATATACACATCATAAAAAAAAAAGCATATCTAGGAAACCAAATTGCGCAATTTAGAAATCTTGCCGTACCCTAAGATTTTAACAATGCTATTGAACAAAAAGGCATTTCTAAATTCCAAACGGAATTACTTTTTCACATACACTTTTTCATAATGTTTCCATATCATACTTTTTTTTCCTAAACATAATTAAATTAACTCTTATACATATATCTTTCCCTAAAATCAAATCTAATTACTTTAGAAATATGAACAATGTATTATAATTCTCCAAGTATTGAAACAATTTTATTTTATTTTGAAATTATTAATTTATTGAAATCATTAGGCTTGATATTTAGTGAAATTAATATGCTTACAAATTACTGTTAATTAGGGTTTAATAATAAGAAAGGAAATAATAACAAGAAAATAATAATAATAATAATAATAATAATAATAATAATAATAATAATGGTGGTGGTGGTAACCGGAGGTGGGCTGGGCAGATCTAGGGAAGGGAGGGCCGGGGATGAGTTGTCGGAGAGCGGGGAGCATGGTGGTTGGGCGGGGAAGGATCGTTGGAGGGAGGGGGAGGGTAGTGCGAGAGAGGGGACTTCGTGAGGAGAGGGAGGTCGACCGGTAACTATATTGAGCAGAGGAGGTGGACGACGTCTGGACTGACCGGAGAATTGGATGGAGGTGGTGTCCGACAACTGGACTGGCGTGTTAGTGGTGAAGGGAAATAAGGGAAGCGAGAAAAAAAAATCAATTTGGGTGAGGGAATGAAAATAAATATCAAGGGTAAAATTGTAAATAGCGTATGTGAAATATTAAAGTTACTATATGAAAAAAGAGTTTTTCTATCATGTGCCCCAATGGGACACATGTTAAGGAGCCACTTAAGGAAAGAATTACAACAATATCTCATGAGAGTTTGAATTATGATGTGATAATTACCACATTTAGAGGATTAATGGAGTAATTCTTTCCTTAAATGGCTCTTTAACATGTGCTCATTGGACACATGATAGAAAAACTCAAAACCCTATGAAAAAACACTTCCTTCCTAAAATGCACTCAACTAAAGTTATTCAATTTCAAGTAGTTTTTAAGAACTCGTGTAGTTAATTTCATACTTTGCCTACATTCATCTAAAATTTTAGCTATGATGTAATTCAGACTTAATTTTTAATCTCGGACTAGAATTAGGATATGTGCACATTCACCTAAGAGTATTGATATTCAATGCCAAAACTTAAGTTTTTTCAAGTCGTGATAAAATCTTGACCTTTCTTTTGTTTTTACTCCAATTACATCACTTAAAAAAAAACTTCGGTCTATAATGGTACAACCTTGATGAATATGGATCCAATCTTTCATAGATAAAGATCTATATTGTATACCTTGAATGAAATTTTGGTAATGATTCTGGGCCCAAGATTGCGTTTAAACCCTTTATAGATAGGGTCACAAAGAAAAAAATGGTCTCAATTGCGCTTGTGTTTTGTATTGACTTTCGTGAGCTCGCTACGCTTAGGAATCAAACTACTTTAACTAAGATATCCAAAAATAAAATAAACTAACAAATATCCGGGATGGAGAGAGTAACAACTCAACAACATTCGTTGGAGCAGGCTACACGCTTGCAGACCTCTTTTGTGCACTTTGTTTAATTAAAGTAACTTCTGGCAAAAAGTTCAATAAAGCCTCCTAATTTCGCGACCATACCCGTCTTACGGAGGACCAATTGTATTATATATCTCCGCGCTGCTGCCTTTCGACACCGGCAACCACCTCAGGCTCAGGTACTGCCTTATACGCCTCATTTTTTTTGTTGCTTAATTGAGGTACTTAATTTGCCTTTTCAACTCCATTTTCTTTAATTTAGTTTATTTTTTTGTATTATTTCAGTTTATTGGTAGCCATCTCGAATATGTTCACCAAGTGTTTGATGAATTGCCGCAACTAAAACTATGCATGCTTACAACTGTCCCGTATAAGTTTGTCTTCTTTTTGTGTGTGTTCGTAGTTTTACTAGCTAAGCAATTGTGTGTGTGAAATTGTTATCACTGAAAATCGTGTTGATCATTTCAATGAATCGATGACATTGTTTGAAAAGCAATAAAAAATGAGTTAGCAATTTAGTTAAGAAACCCCTTGTCGCATTTTCATGTCTCATAGAAAAGATCGGTGTCCATAGTTCATAATAATACGATATTGTCCGCTTTGGGCCAAGTCCTCACTGATTTACTCTTGGGCTCCTTCCCAAAAAGCCTCGTACTCTTATATTTTCTGGAATGAATCGGGTGATTGGAGATATTTACTTATCACAATTGCTTTTACGGATATGCTCGCCAAGTGTTTGATGAATTGCCGCAACTAAAACTGTGCATGTTTACAACTTTCCCATATGAGCCGGTCTTTTTTTTGTGTGTTCATAGTTGTATTAGCTAAGCAATTTTGTGATCATTGAAAATTGTGTTGATCATTTCTCTATTTTTCGGAAGGATATTAACCAGCATCACGCATCAACGATGAGTCGATGATATTGTTTGGAAAGTGACAAAAAATGAGTGAGAAATTTAGATTAGAATCCTCTGTCCCATTTTCATGTCTCACCGTGTGTCTTATTACCTTTTTTTCAAACACGTAATCGTTGATCATAGAAAAGATCGAGTATCCTTGAGACACAAGATAAAACACAAAAGTGGGACAAAGGATTCACTTTCGTTTTTGCTAGTTATTAATAACTTCAAACTTCAAAGTGTGAACAAGAACAACACACTTCCCATTCATGTCTTTATTATTTGATTCAACAATACATTACCAGCCTGTGGAATGAGGTCGTCGCGTCTGTGTTCAGGCTCTTATACCCCATTTTTTCGTTATCACCAAAACCCGCGTGACTGTTGATTTTTCTTGAATCAATGGATATTCTGTACTTAGGGTTTTGTTTGGATCCTAGCTTTTGCCTTGTTTCACCATAACATTTAGAAGGGTATTATTACTATCAGGGCCTCGGTTATGTCGGAATGAGGTACTCACTATGTTTCTTTAACTGATTGGATGCGAATTTCATTGTTTTTTTAGCTGATTCTCCTCACAATTGAATCGACCTCACACATTGGCGATGTAATCATAGTTTCAGTTATCTTTTTAAGAAATTGAAATACCAAACTAAGGACTGCTTTTTCTTAATGGGGTTCAGTAGTTTCGAAATAATCCTTACTTGACTGTTTATCTTTTTTTTTTTTAGCATTCAAATATTGGTTAGTGGTATCTTGGTCTGCTAAAACAGCCTATTTACAGGATTCATTATATCCTTTTATGGTTTGAGCCGTTACGTTAAAGATTTATTATAGAGAGAACTTATGTTAGTGTGGAAATATCAAGGTCATTATATTTGACAAATTGAACGCGACAGTTGCTGGTCTTTAAATTGATAAGAGTTTCATCTGCTAAAATAAACCAAATTAGACTTTGTTTTACATGTTCTGATTTTATTCTGGTTTGCAGATAACACTATGTAAATTCGACATTGAAGCAACTGCTGTATTGGGGGAAGGTTTATGCGTACATGGTCTCAGCATCTTTGGACTTCCCTTCGAGGCCATAGTTGATAGCCGCTGTTAGAGTCACTCAACAAGCACCTTCCCTTTTTTCTCTTTTACAGTTGTTACATTTCTTTCCTCACTAACCCGACCTCCCTTGAATTCTATGGCTTGGCGCATATTTACCGCCTTCTGCAAGGTTTACCACAAACCCTTGTCTCCCAAAAATGTAACTCTGAGCGGTCCCATTTTCCCTGCCTTCCTGATCTCTTCATATTCTACCTCCTTTCTCATCACTAAAACCCCTAAAAAATTCAAAAAGAAACGTAATAAGCCCAGCACTCGAACAACCCTTGTTCAGCACCA
>LHUT01006619.1:0-11544 GCA_001412135.1 Silene latifolia subsp. alba | reverse complement strand
GATCTTGTGTTACTTGGCTAGATATGTATTGTAGAGAGATAAGGGAGATATTACCAGATGAATAGTGTATTTAGGTTTAGTTGTGGGATCCTTTCCTCAATGAAGGTTGAGGAGTATTTATAGGCTTTCACCTTTTGTCACGTAGTGGCCAAGTGGCCAAGTGGCTTATCAGGTGGAAAGACCGTTCTACCCTCGGCCGATGGACCTACGGCAGGCCGGCCGAGGGTCTTGGATGTGAGTACGCGGATATGTGCCCCGGCTGGCGGGTTGCCATGCCGAGACCCTGGCTAGCAGGCCGATGGGCTGCATCGGCTAGGCAGTCTAAGTCGTTGACTTGCTGTGGATATCTTTGACCTTGCTCAGTGTGTTGACTTGGTCAGCGGTGCAGAATATGCCCCATCATAAACCATGAGCGTTATGTAATTCTTCATACAAAATATAGAGGTAAATTCAAACATTCTACCTCTTATATTCACAATATTTCCGTCTGAACGACTACGTTATAACAAGATTTGGCAAAGCATACCTAACTTGAATAACTCCCTAAGCAAAGGCCATAATTTGACAAGCAACCCCATCCTTTCCGATCTGAATGTTTATTGCCGCATTAAATTCAGACCATTATCCTTATGCTGAACTTGAAAGTAACATGATTATAGCAGACCCGACCTGAATTCTCGCAAACCCAAACTAACCTTAATCAGACTAACCTAACCATCACCATATCCAATTGACCCGCTTACGAACTCTAGCTATAACCCTTTTCTATATCAAATCAAACTATGACTATACATTGACATTTGATGTAACATCGTGATATTTTTATTTTAACCACCATCCTATAGATAGACCTAACAAAACACACCCACTTGTACCTGACCCTATCTCGAACCGATCAACAAAATTTGACAGGTAACGATAATCGACCCCACCGGCCAACCTTATTCCATTTGACTTCGACTTGAATGTTTATTGCTGCATTTTGATCATCATCCTTATACAGCTTGATAACAACACACTTGAACCTAAAATAATCTGACTCCACACCACCACAAGGCACAAGCCCAAACTAACATCAATTAAACCAGCCTAACCCGCACCAAATTTAACCTATTATCCCTGATTTCATTGTCTCAACCACTATGTTATAACTAAACCTGACAAAACACATTCGACTTCTACTTGGCCCTATTTAGAACCGATAATCCAAAATTAACTGGTAACCCCAATCAACCCCGGTACTATTCAACCCAAATGTTTACAGTTTTTGTATTCTAACAATATCTCGCTAGAGCTCAACACACTCAAAACCCAAATAACCAGACTCCACTAGGGGTGGACACCGGTCCAAAATCGGACCAGACCGGAACCGAAATTGACAAAAATCATGGACAGGATTTAAAAAATTCAAACCGGGACTGGACCGGACTGGTTGGACCGGAATTTGTCATTACATGACCACTTTTACAAATTCCGGTCCATTGGACCGGATTAAAATATAATTTTAAGATAAAAATGCAAATAATTATAATTTCGGTCCAAATCAGTCCGGACCGGAAAATACCGGTCCCGGTTCACTAAATTCTGATCCGGACCGGTCCATTTTTCCGATCCGAACCGGATTATGCCCATTCCTAGACTCCACCCAATACAATCCGACCCAACTCCCTACAAACCCAACTTAACATCAATCAAACCGACCTAACTCGCACCAAATCCAATTGACTCGCTTACCAACTCTAGCCATAACTCCACAACTCCCATAACCTTTTCCACAT
This sequence comes from Silene latifolia subsp. alba, assembly GCA_001412135.1. Taxonomy (NCBI): domain Eukaryota; kingdom Viridiplantae; phylum Streptophyta; class Magnoliopsida; order Caryophyllales; family Caryophyllaceae; genus Silene; species Silene latifolia. The sequence continues at coordinate 9,766 of LHUT01006619.1, read as the reverse complement.
CAAATCAAATTATGACTACACCATAGTCCATACATCTACACATGATGTAAACTTCTGAAAAAAAATAAACAAATTGGGAGTTTTCCAAACTTCCAAAGAACACGCAATCTCTCTGTCAACAAGTGTACATCTTCTTCCTATCTTCAGTCACTCTCTCTCTTCTTTTTTCACCTGCTGCTTAACTTAACCCTAAATAAATTTCCCTCTTTCCAATACAATACCGCGTTTCCTTTCCTTCATTTCTTTATGTAAGTCTTTTTCACCTTCCTTTTCTTCTCTATTCACACTTCTCTCCCTTTCAATTTAATTGCTGTCATCTTATTTGTTCTTAATTTTTTTAATTATTCTGTATTATTTAGTATGAGCTGGATCCTAATTTTGTGCTTTTATGACCTAATTTTAGGTTTTTGTTTCTTGGGTTTTGATTATTAGTTTGTATATTAACCTGGGTTTCCTTCAATTTTTTCTGGGTTCTTCTAATTTTCCCCAAATATGTTACTAGAATCCAACTTTTTAGGTTTTAGATTTGTTGGGTTTGATCTACATTTCATATATTATCATGGGTTTCCTTCAATTTTTTCTGGGTTCTTTTAATTTCCCCCCCAAAAAATAAAAAAATCTTACCTTTTTAGGTTTTCTTCAATTTTTTTCCGGCTTCTTCTAGTTTTCCCCCCAAAATTACAAAGATCCCCTTTTTTTAGGGTTAATTTTTGTTGGGTTTGATCTACATTTCATATATTATCATGGGTTTCCTTCAATTTTTTGTTGGTTCTTCTAATTTTTCCCAAAATAATTAAAGGAGCTACCTTTTTAGGGTTTAGGTTTGTTGGGTTTGATCTACATTTCATTTATTGACATGGGTTTCCTTCAATTTTTTGTGGGTTCTTCTAATTTTCCCTAAAATAATTACAAGAACTCACTTTTTAGGGTTTAGGTTTGTTGGGTTTGATCTACATTTCATTTATTGACATGGGTTTCCTTTAATTTTTTGTGGGTTCTTCTAAATTTCCCAAAAAATTACAAGAATCCACTTTTATTGTGTTTATTGTTCATGTATGGGTGAATTTGTGTAAAACGGGTTTTTTTGAATCCGCTTTTTAAGAGTTTGTGGTTTCTGAAACCAATATGGTGATCTGTTTTACAAGAGACTAATTGATTATGCAATTGCATTAATGTTTGTTGATTGTGGATAAAATGTTGTTCTGACTATTTAATTTTGAATGTTTTGTGTTTGATTTGTTTTGTTCAGCTGCGCGTGTCCTATTCCTTCTCCAATTTGTAATCTCAATCAGTTAGATTCAGAAACCCTAACCCTAAAAAAACCCTAAATTTTGTGTGGTAAGATTTTTAGAGAGTGAACTTTAAACCATCTATATACATATATAAGCAGAAGATGGAAGTGAAATTGTGGAATGACAAGCGTGAACGGGAAATGTATGAGAATTTTGCAGAGTTATATGCCATAATCAAGGCAACTGAGAAGCTAGAAAAGGCTTACATTAGGGATGTCATAACCCCATCAGATTACGAAACCGAATGCCATAAATTGATTGCCCATTTCAAAACCCTATCCTCTTCGTTGAAAGACTCCGTCCCTAGCATTGAAAGATTTATCGATATATACAAGATGGACTGCCCTTCTGCCTTGAATAGGTTGGTCACCTCTGGGGTGCCTGCCACTGTCGAACACCGGGCAGCTGCCTCAGCTACAGCCGGTACATCGGCAGCTGTTGTGGCCGAGTGTGTTCAGAACTTCATCACAGCCATGGATTCTCTTAAACTGAACATGGTGGCTGTTGATCAGGTCTTTCCCTTATTGTCAGACCTCTCTGGATCATTGAACAAGCTTAGTATATTGCCTCCGGATTTCGAGGGGAAGACCAGGATGAAAGAGTGGCTTGGCCGGTTATCTAAGATGGGAGCTTCCGATGAATTGACTGAGCAGCAATCAAGACAACTTCACTTTGATTTGGAGTCTTCCTACAACTCTTTCATGGCTGCTTTGCCACATGCTGGAAATTGATTCTCGTATATGGGTAAGCTTGTGGTTCCATGCTGAAGCTTCATTCATTTATTTCAGCTTGTATATATTCTCCGAAACTATCCAAGTATACATTGTTCTTTGTCTTTGTCGTTCTCCGTAGTAAGTAAACTATGCATGTTATGGCTGCTTTTGCTGGAATGTAAACGATACTCGATCGAAAATCCCTTTTTGTACCAGTAATTTGACTTCACATGTTGAATACAGTTCCTTGCTGGTTATGGCCATTCCATCATTGAGCAGCTCAAGATTTGATTATATTTTGTGTTATACAATTAGTCTACCTATAGACGGATATATCTGTCTAAAGTGAAAAACGAGTCAAATATGCTTAAAGTGGTAACATTTTTGGGCCCTGCCATGCAACTTGTTGCTTGTCTTTTGCTTAAAATGGATGGATATTTGGCCCGTCTATAACTATAGACGGATATTTCCTGTCTATAATGAGAATTTGTGTTATACGGAACTTGTTTGTGGTTTCTACTTTATAAAACTTCTTTTGAATTTCGGAATTTCACCCGAGCTAAAGGCCAGTCCATAACAACAGAAGAACCTCAATGCTTCTCTACTCGAGTTGCTCTTCATGTTGTCCTTATATTGACTCTTTTCCGATGTCTCCTACATTCCGGTTTTTGATTGAGTGCATATTTGTGATTGCTTTTGAAGTTCTATTTGTCCGTCTTGATAACTTCGTATCGTATTGCATCAAAATGCAAGTCAATATCCTTTTTAGCACCGTGCAGCTTCTGGAGTCGTCAATTGCAGCTCACTTCCTGATAAGCAGCGAAAACAGGCAGAAATACATGATTCAACTAATATCTCCTTTTATATCGCCATTTGAAAACGAATTCCACGAGTTTCGTTCATATTTTAATCAGTTGATTACCGATCGAGAATCCCGTGTTGATCTGATTACTGAGATAAAGAAAAGCTAAAGCAGTCTAAAATTGGTGATACTAACCGAACAAATGATCTCTACTAAACAATTGGCCATTTGAAACCGATGAACAAACAAAAAAACTCATTAACATCGTTTAAATTTAAACTAAAAATTGAAAAAACGGTTTCAAAAACCCGTATTACACACTTAGGGGGCGTTTGGTATGGGAAAGGAAAAGGGAATGGAATCAAGAAAGAGTAAGGGAGGGAAAGGAATGAGATCGCCCCAATCGTTCATGCTTGTTTGGTTGCTTAGGAAAAGAGGATATATAAACCACCACTAGGAGGGTGGTGGTAGCTCCGGCAACGGCATGGTGGGAGAGTTGTCGGTGTGGCGGCGGTCGGAGGGTCAGTGTGGTGATGGTTGATGTCGTGGTGGCAATGGTAGGTGTTGATAATGGGTGGTTAAGGTGAGTGAGGGAAAGGGATTGGGTTACCCTAGGGGGGTGAGGGGTAACAATGTAGAGAGACTTGAGGGTAAGGGAGGGATTCTCATACCCTTTGTTTGCATCAAACAAACACACACAAAGGGAATCATGAATTTTTATTCCCTTTCCCTTTCATTTAGACCCCAAACCAAACATACCCTTAATACTTTTATGTAACGCGGTCTTAAACAAGAATTTATATCAAACAAAATTCCGAGCCAATAGGACCCCTTATACAAATTAGTTATTTTCTCCGTTCCAACTAGGGGTGGGCAAGATCCGGTCTAGACCGGAAAAATGGACCGGTTCGGACCGGAATTAAAAATTCCGGTCCGGTCCCCTGTCCACCATTTTTAAGATTCCGTCTTCCAGTCCAGTCTTGTCTTGGACCGGAATTTTTATAATCCGGTTCGGTTTCAATCTGAGAGTTTTGACGATTCCGGTTCCGGTTTGGTCCGGCCCGGCTCGGTTTTGAATCGGTGCCCAGCCCTAGTTCCGATCATTTGTTTACCGTTAATTAAACTAACACGAACAAAAAATATAAAAAGGTAAACAAATAGCTGAGAGAAAGCGAATCTATCAACCTCTTGTAAAACCGTTTTGCACAAGACCGACCCAACCGACCTAATATTGAGCAAACCCGGTTAACATCCAACAAAATTGTAAAACAAAGAAACACATACATACAGTGAACATACTCAAGCGCAGTCTTACCAGTTACCACAAAAGCTCGCTCTCCCGTTAACAATGGCGGAAGAGAAAGAGGCAACTGTTGCAGCTCCGTCTGGTGCACCATCATTGGGAAACTCCCACGTCTCTAAGAGATCTCTTCGTAACAAATCTCTCTCCGTTTCTTTCGATGAAAAAGACTTAAAGTACTCTCTTTTTTCTTTTCTTTTAATTTTTTTTGTTGTGTATTAAAGTTTATGTCTTTGTTGTTTGTGAGATGTTATTAGCTCATTTCATGATCTGGGCTGTGTTTAATTTTGCTGTTTATGATGATTGTTTCATGTTTATTTGTTAATTTTTAGGGTTTATATTGGTGGATTAGGGTTTTTGGATAATTTGATTGATTGGTTTTGCTCCAAAGTGCTTTAATTTTTGTGGGTTTTTAGGGTTTATATTGGTGGATTAGGGTTTTTGGATAATTTGATTGATTGGTTTTGCTCCAAAGTGCTTTAATTTTTGTGGGTTTTTAGGGTTTTGTTGAGAATTAAAGGTGAAAGTTGTGAAGCATTTAGAAATTAGGGGGTGAAAGTTGTGTAATTCTCAACCGGACTCAAAGACAGTGGTCTAACCGCATTTGGAACTTTTATCGGTTGAAGGAAGTAAAGTATACTCGTTGTTTTCGTGAGACAAATAAAGTATAGCTCACTTTATGGCCAGTTTGGGGCTTTCATGTCCTATTTCTTTGAAGCGGGTTGAGAGTCGTTGGATTTCAGTCTCCTCCATTATCCGTAAGGATGAGATAGGTTTGTTGTATTCTTAAAGTATCAACTTAGAGAATATGGGATTTGAGTTACGGTTGTTGTAGTTCATTGAGCTGTTTGATGGGAAATTGTTTGAAGTATTGATGAATGTATTGAGCATCTAGTTTCTAGTTCGGAGGATATGGAAAGGTTACTTAGATGTAGAGTTCGACCTTCCCATACCTTGCATAGTGAAAATCTTAGTAGATTATTGTCTGGAAATGTTGGAGGTAACTATGGGTTTCAATGGAGCAGAGACTTTGTTGGTGGATTTCAAAAGAGAAAGAAGAAAAGGAGAAAGGAAGCTTATAGAAAACAAGAGGAAGCAGGTCGCCGTAAGCATCTTGAGATACGTAAACAGGTAAATCCCTCATTTTGTTTGACAACTTTACTACTAATGTTGCATGTTACTGAATCAAAATGTCATTTACCTTTAGTACCCGACTATGATGCAAATATTCTGTTAATGGCGAATAGAACTATGTTCGAGAAACTTTTTTTTTTCGCAAGGTCACATTGTTAATCATGTATTCATGTGTATAGCTAGGTATTTAGTCTCTTTATATCACACATTTATGTCATGGATTCTCCCAGGCATAATATCTTGGGAAGTATGATAAAGAACAACTGTATCTTGACTCACCTTCTTAAAATGCTGTCTGGCTTCTTACTGTTGAAGTGGTAATCGCGGCAGAGGGTCTTAATAGCTTTTTTGTTTTCATAGTATGTTTTTTTTTTGGTGTAAAGGGAGCCTCAAGAGCAATTTTAATGCTGACGGGATTTGAACCGGGGTCATGAGCACCACCTCTCATGACTTTACCAACTAAGCTAGACATCTGCTTTTTAGTATGCTTCTAAATATGATCTTAGTTGTGGGTTCCTTCATAATTTGTAGAGTAGTGTGAGGAACCCCTGTCTAGAATTTCAGATAATGGTTAGATGTGGTTTAGTCTAGGAAGTCATTTTAGTGCAATGTTCTCACTCCTTGAGTTTATATGTTCAAATATTTTCTTTTCGAACAATTTTTTTAACGTTGATTCTGGAGGTGTATTCAAAAGGGCCAAAGGAAGGTCTTTGCTTGTGGTCTCACTTTTATCTCCTTTGGATGTGCTTGCCTGCTTGGTGGTGTTATATTTACACACATCGAAAAGGCAGGTCTTTGATTGTGGTTTTGACTTGTTCCAATGTTTGAAATTTTTAGTTCAGTGAGAAGCCGCCAATTAGATGGCATGGTATGTAATTTTTTATTTTAGATGCTCAACCTAGTCTCAGATATAAGAATAGAGCGCAACTAGGTTTATACCAGGCAAGGAGACTCGGAGAGTATTGCCCTCCGTCTTCAAAATTAAAGTTGTACTTCATTCTCTCACCAAAATCAAATTGAACTGGATGTCGGAAGGCACGCTTTTTTAGGGTTATAGTATCTGATGGGGTTGTTATTGACGCTTCATCTTTCTTTTGACGCTTGTCAGTTGTTAACTTATAAGTTGGCTCAATACAAATGGCTGAGGGCTTTCGTTTGATGTATTAAAACTTTTTGCCAGGATTTGAGATTCTTATTTATGAACAAAGCTTTCTGTTACAAAGTTTGAGCTCAGAAAACATATGTCATGCTTGACTGGATGCCCCCCCTTAGTTTTAAACATATGTCATGCTTGACTGGTCGTTTGACATGATATTTTAGGGGGTCGTGCTCCTACCATCCCCTCCCTCTCCAGGATGGAAAATTGAAAGTTGATGGTTGTAGATCAGAACGAATGAGATATGGAGTAGGTGTTAATGTCTGATGTAATAGCTCAAAATTATATTTTAGGAAGTTTCTCAAATGACTATTGGGATTTGGGACATAGCCGTATTTCCTCGACATTTTTAACGATTTAACCAACATAGTTTGGAGGTTTATTAGATTTATTTATACTTTTTCAGAGGAGAAAGGAGAAAGAGAATGCATTATATGGTGGTGCACCACCTCCTGAAAAGGATGGTGAAGCTAATGATGAAGATACGGAGCAGAATGATGAAAGTGAGCTGAACCCGTCGGTGTCTGGTACGATTTCACAAACTTGATTACCTATTCTTTTCATTCAGCTGGTAATACATCAGAAACTTTCTCGTGTTGTGTTGTGTTACTCGAATTCAAGTATGGGATCCGGACACAAGTACATATCCATGCGTCGGGTTAGGGCATGACTCAATTTTCCCATGTCCTAAAATTAGGATGCTGTGTTAGTGTGGTATCTGTCTCTAATGCAAAATTGTACCCATAAATTTGCAACATGTTTAAGTATTTTAAAGTTAAGAGTCAGTATCACATAGGTTTATCCTTGTTTATGTGCCTTTTCCCCATTGCTTAAGCTGTTAACGAGTCCAGTTGTTCAATGCATAGTGATATCTGTGTTATTCTCCGATCCTATAAAGTCCCTGACTGTTAAATTGAAAGCTAAGGTGGTCTGAGAGTGATTTATCGAAATTTAGAGATAGGATGTCAGTAAGAATGTGTTATTAGTCTGTGAGTATCAAAGTAAGCTAGGTACGATGAAGGAACTACGTTAAAAAATTCTGTCTTGTGGTCTCCTTGAATATTATCCTTTTTCTTTTTAAAAGTTCCTTGAATATATCCTTAGATGGCTTTTGTTCTCGGAAATCGGAATGCAAGATAAAAATGTGCATAATTGCAAACTTAGCACCAAGCCACCAATCAAATCGTACATTCTGTTTCCTCCATCCCTTTTTTGCCCATAACCAATCGGTCTTGCTTCAGACGGGCCATTTTAGTCTAAAGTAATAAGACGGGATTTTGTAACCATTTTACAGCTAAATGTGACAACTATTGAAAAACAAGTTTTCATAAGCTGTAACACTGGTGTACCATTGTGGTTACATTCAACCATGTGGCCGTCTGAAACAAGAATTTGCCCATAACTTCTGATGTTTGTACAATTGTACCTGATGAGCATATGCCAGCTAGCTAAGCTTGTGATGTCGTTGAGGGGTGTATTCATAACTTCGGTTTGAACCCCTCGGGTCTCAGCGCCAAAGTTGTTCGCTGTGGGCAGGGGCGTTCTTGGCAGGGGTGCAGGGGGTTCATCCGCACCCCTTTTCCGAAAAATAATTACAATATTGTTTAGTAAAGGAGCACATTAATTATGTGGGTTTGGTGGTTATTCAGATTTCAGACTATTTCGTAGTTAAAGGTCATGGGTTCTATCCTTGTACTGGACAATTTTTATTTAATGTAATATCACCGTACATTTTCTCCAACTAAACAATTTTTTTTTCATATAACTCGAAATTTTCATTGTTAAAAATTTTTACGCAGCCCCTACCATCAAATCCTAGAACCGCCTCTGGCTGTGGGCTTGTGGCTCTTTCAGACAAAAAGAAAGTAGTTGACCAACAATCGGGAAAAGAAAATATCCGATGCTTGTTATAATTGAGAACCGAGAGAGAATTTAAGATGCGAAAGTTAACAAACAGCTCTTAAGATTTAGGATTTTTTGGATATCGTCTTAGGATATACTCGTGCTGGACTGTATATTTGACATTCTAAGGGTGCTTGTTAGATGAAAAGCCTCCGAAATAGGTTAGGATAAACCAATCTAACATCTTTAGGTCATGCAGATGTCTTTGAAGGGACAACAACATATGAAAATGGCGATGTCATGGTGACAGTCACTACAAGCGATCTTACTCGCAAAGAGGAAGGAGACCGTCCATTGACAAAGTCAACGTCTTTACCACCGGCCTTCACTAAAGGAGCAGGCAAACAGCATAACATTCCTGTAAGGAAGAAGAAACCCATGAAGAAAGTTAGAAAAGGTAGCTCCCGGCCGAAGCTACAGAACAAAAGAGAGCGAAGGAAAGGGAATAAGAAAAAGTAACGGCTTTAATTTTCTCCGGTAATTTTTCTCGAGTTCACTCCTCACTGTTAGCTAAATTTTATGCGGGTTTATAGCGTAATATGCAAGTAACACAACAATTCGGATTTTCTTGTATTGTTTGCTGATTATAGTCCATGCATTTCTCGATTAACCTTCATTATGGTTTTTCCGTAAATGTCCGTCTCTATTAGCTGAACACAAGGTGAAGCTAGTTATACTCGATCCTCTTACCCTCCCGTCCACCATAAACAACCTTCATTATGGAAGGAACTGTGGCGGTAAAAGTGGCTGATAGGTTATAGTGTGCATTTTAGGCTGTCTATTACTCTATTAGTATATAAAAGGGCACTTATGGAATTTTAGGGGCAAAATGCGCTGGATTGAGTAAATTGGTGCGCAGAATTTAGCAATTACGAATGTTTATTGTATATGTGAGAAAATGGCCATAAAATGTTGTGTCGGGATACTTCTATCAGGATGTCACCGGAGTGGGGCAGGCCGAAAGTGGATGTAAGTTCCCCATACCCGCCCCACAACCACCACCTATTGTGGTACGCATTTTCAAACCATACTTACCCAAACTGATAAAATCGGATCCACCCATTTACCCACTAACCTAAAACCGTAATTTCATTTGATAATTTTTGTACTCAAAGTTGTCTCATCACTCGCCAAGTCGCCAAAGCTCTTTTCATACTCGCTAGACCTGACAAAATTAACTAGCCCAAATGACTCGATTGGAATAACCTGACTCATACCTGACCCAACACCCCAATTGAGGACTTGAGCATGACCCGAAACCCGAATTGATCCAGATGAATTTGACTTGCTTTGACTTTTCACGGACTTTTATTTTGCAAACTGACAATTACTCCAGATTAATTTGATAATAATAGATCCGAAAATGACCGACTCAAAACCGACCTAATTATCATGTATACTTCACTAGACTAGATCTAATACTTTTTCCACATAAAGCTCTAAGTCTAGGGCAGAGTACGGATCGGG
>LHUT01006614.1:0-11546 GCA_001412135.1 Silene latifolia subsp. alba | reverse complement strand
AAACTACTTTTACAAAAGTTAGGCCAAACAACCACAACTTTTTCAAAAAGTAGTTTATGAAAAAACTCATTCTAAAAAGTAAAAGCTATTTCACATAGTGTTTGGCCAAGTTACTACCTTTTCAGTTAGAAAAACACTTTCAAAATTTGAACAAACAACACTTAAAAATATAATGAGATAAGGTGGTAATAACCGCATAAGAAACCTCCCCTTTTCTCTCTAGGAAAAAGCCTCCCCTTTCTCTCTAGAAAAAAAACCCCAACAATCTTTGTTCTGTTTCCGCCGCCTTCTCCTTCCGCCCCTCGCCTCCCTTCCCTGTCTGCCTTTTCGCCGGAGATGTGGCCTCCCCTTGGCATATTTCCGATGAACTGTCCCTCCATACCCTGATTTGATGGTCTTCTTCCCTCGTCGGACTGCCATCCCCGCTCTGCCATCATCAGACTGGTTTTTTCGGGTCTTTGTTTGGTCTCTGCTTGGTCTGGTTTGTTCTAAGGGTTGTCCTCTTGGGTCGCGTGGGTAGGCCGTGCTCTTTGGATCTGAATGGTCCTTCGGGCTTTACTCGCCTTAATCGCTTGTGGAGTGATTTTGGTAGGTTAGTGTTGGGCTTGGCGATGATGTTTGGTTGGTATAAAGGCGGTGGTTTCCATATTTTATCTTATGTCATTTACTGCTTGTTTTCTTTCTTTTATGTCTTTTATTTTGGGGTATGTTTGCTTTCTTTTCCGAGTAGTTGTTCTCTCTTTTTGTGAGAGGTTTGTCCCCGTCTTTTGGTGGGTTTTATCTCTCTATATGAGAGTTTACAATTCCCTGATAGTTCAAAGGATGCTGAAGATCAATGTTATAATGGCGCGTTATATGGTACTACAAATATTGTCAGCTTGTTGGTTAAAATCAATTTGGTCAGATGAACTCGATTCTCGTCAAAGTTTTAGAAAATTTGAAGACCCTCTTATGAAAAGCCGTATGAGGCGATATGTTAGAGGATGTGCATAAGCGGTACATGAGCCTATCAAGTTTAGAGATCTTCTTTTGATTGAGATTGTAGTTTATTTGGTTTTAATCGATTTGTATCCGGTCGGTTTTGGCATATGTTGTCGATGTCATATGACTTTTTATTAATGAAATGATCTTTCCCTCTAAAAAAAAGGTGACTTCATAAAAAAACATTCATTCTTGTAGACTTAAAAATGAAATAGGTGAACAAATAACTGGGACGAAGGAAATACATTTTCTTTACTTTGTATGTTTTTATTAGTATTAGTCTACAATTCTCATAATGATAAAGGGTTATCGGATAGTTATGATTCCGTTTAGCATATGATGTTACTCCGTATTTCATTACCATATAAGCTAAAATTTAGGTTAAATTTTTAAGGATTTCAAATTCAAACCTTTCTAAGAGTAATTTTGTGGAGGTTATTTATGCCTCAGATTATGCCTTTTCAATTTCGAGTTAGGTTATCTCGTATATTCGGGTGTTTACCCAGTGCACACCATAAATAACCGTTGTCGGTTTCCTCCTCATCCAAAAAAAGAATAAAAATAATGAACTCCTCGTGAACCCCCCCTTTAAACGTATAAAAGGCTGTTCTGAGACTCGGTGCTAACCCATGACTAGTTTATAGATTATACATCAAACACAGTACACCCGTAATTTTTGAATTTTATAGTAAGGCTGCCGAGTTTTGTTTTAAATATTATTATGAGTTTACTATGAAATTTTTAAACTCGTTCACTTGAACATTAAGCTAAAAAAACACGTACAATATATTTCTCGAAAACTATACATATTACAAGACCTTGTTCTTTTGAACTTAAAGTCACTTAATTTAAGTTCACTTGAAATCCTATAAGTTCAGTTCAGTTGAGTTCAGTTAAGATCCTTTCAGTTTTGTTCAGTTCATTTCAGACCCTATAAGTTCAGTCCAGTTCAGATTCTATACGTCACTTAATTTAAGTTCACTTCAGATCCTATAAGTTCAGTTCAGTTCAATTCAGATCTTATAAGTTCAGTTCAGTTCAGATCTTATAAGTTCAATTCTGTTTAGTTCAGATCATATCAGATCGGTTTCAGTCCGAAAGAACAGGGCCTAAAAAAAATCTGAAATACTCCCTCCATCCCGGTCAATTGTTGTCTTTTGGTTTTGACATAAAGACCAAAGAAAGAGGAAGGGGCCAATTACTAAATGACGAGTAGAATAAATTGAATGTGAATGATCAAATTGCTCATCAAGTTGACAAGTTCATGACGGGGACAGGGGAGTAATATATCAATGCGTGTTCATTTTTTCGTCACAATCCAGGAAATTAGCTTAATTATTAAGAGCAGTAATTCTTGGTGTTTGTTTGTTAGTTTATTCTTAAATGTCTATCATCAGATCTGACGATGCGGTCTCTTGCTCTGTGTAAGTTCCTCTCTTTCTTTCTCTCTCCCAACACTTTCACTTTCCCACTCTCCTTATTTCTCTTCTTTCTCATTTAATTATTTAATTATTTGCTAATATTACTTCTCAATTTTTACCAATTCATTAATCACCCATTAAACTAATTTCACTTTTACTCCCTTCATTGAATGAATGGTTTGTCATTTTCTCTGTCCATTTTCAGCACAATTTCTGCCTCATTTCCTTTATTTTAATACCTTCTTCTTTTTTATATATAATAATTCAATATGTTATGCTGTTTTCTTCAGTTAAAATATTCAGGAAAAAAATATTATGATGTTGGTAGCTTCAGATGACAGAATGGGATTCTAGTTGGATTTTCTAAAGACTCAATTTTTATTTTTGGTGGGTATCTAACTCTCTCAGGTTATCCCTTTTTTGTAATTGTATTTTGGTATGTACATCCGACCCCTACCCCTACCCCGCTATTTGCGAGAGTCATTGAGACACTAGAGTAATGTTGTCGCTGTTTAACTTGTTTTTTAAAAACTATGATTCTATATTGGAGGGTATATCCTACAAGAAATCAAGCATTAATTTAATAATATATAAGTTGTGTATGTTATACTTCACATTTTATTATTATTATTGTTGTTTTTTGGTTAAAAAGGAAGAGGGTTTTGGGGGTTCTTCTATTTTCATTTGATTGCCTAATTTTAATTTTAATTTTTTTATCATTTTCACTCCATTTTATAGTGTTTTAGTGTTTGATGAGTGTGTAATTTGCAGGGTTGCAGCTATCCTGTCTTGCATGTGATGTTTACAAGAGTTGGTAGTATTAATTTGTCAATAGCTTGGTGTTAGAGTTGCATGTTCTTTATGAAGGGTTTCTCTTGCATTGGCTAAAGTTGACTAATTTATGTGATTAATCGGAAGATTTAGGTTGAGATTGGAGATAAAGTTGAGTTTATTTTTGTTTGTTTGGGGATGTTGTAAATTGAATGGGTACTCAAACAATGGGATCTCAAGGTTGTGTTGGGGATATTCCAAAACCTCCAGGGTTGTCTAGACAAGGCTCTTTATATAGCCTTACCCTTGATGAAGTCGAAAACCATTTGGGAAATTTGGGGAAACCCTTAGGAAGTTTGAATCTTGATGAGCTTTTGAGGACAGTGGAGGCTACACAAACTATAGGGGGTAGTAATAATGTGCATAATGGTGCTCAGAATCTTAGTCAGGGCAGTAGTGGAGTGTCGGGTCTTAGTAGGCAGTCGAGCATTTTGTTGTCGAGGGATTTAAAAGAGAAGACGGTTGAGGAGGTGTGGAGAGAAATTCAAGAGGGAGCAAAGAGTACAAGTGAGGAGCAAGACCCGGAGAGGCAGAACACTCTTGGTGAAATGACATTGGAGGATTTCTTGGTTCAGGCCGGGGTTGTGATTGATGCCCCAGATGGGGGCGGCGGAAATAGTAATGGCAATAGTAATGTGGGAGCTGTAGTAGACCCAAATTCTGGACAACATGCTCCATGGATGCCATACCAGTTAATTCCTCAGCAGCAACAACATGGTATGATGACAATGTTTATGCCAGGTCACGCAGTTCCTCAGCCTATTTCTGTCAGTGGTGGGACCCTGTCAGATACAGGCTACACAGATGCACAACTGGCAGTGACAACATCCCCGTTGATGGGAACATTGTCTGATCCACAGACGGTTGGGAGGAAAAGGATAGCTCCAGGGAATGTGGTTGAGAGAACCGTTGAGAGGAGGCAGAAGAGAATGATTAAGAATAGGGAATCTGCTGCACGTTCACGAGCTAGGAAGCAGGTATCCCTGTCTTTTCATGTTGTTCTCAATTTGGTTGCTGTGACTGTCCCATGTTCTTGTTATTATCGACAAAGTTGCTTGTTTTGTGAACAGGCGTATACACATGAGTTAGAAAATAAGGTTTCACGGCTAGAAGAGGAGAATGAAAGGCTAAGAAGAATGAGGGTATGGATTCTTCTTATTTTTGAAGTGAATATAATACTGATAATCTTCAGCTGTTGTCCGCATCAGATGTCCCATCTCTGTGGATTTGGTGAAATTTTATGTAAGAGTCATTGTGCGTGTTTCATATTTTCCACTTATAATGGAAATATATGCGGTCATCCTATATTTCTTTTATACGCCTGCAAACCAAAAATTCAAACTTACAATAGTAGAATAACAGGTGAAAAGATAATATGTAGGATGACAGTTTAGCATTGAATGATTGTGGCCTGTGGGTTACAAGTTCCTGGAAGCTCATGATTCAATTTTCAAGGAGAGGGGATTTGATTTGAGGTTATAAAATGTGAGTCTTAGTGACTAGTTCACGAGGTGTTATCTGCATATTGATGATTTGTTCTATCTAATCCACAAATTGATAAAGGGAGGGGGAGGATGGTGCCGTTTGAGGCTTATTTAATGACATGCTTTAACCGTAGACAGGGCCTTCATTTTATAGCTGTAGATTTACTTGGATGGCAAAATAGTTTCTCCGATTTCCTAGAGATGTTATCACAAGGTTTTTGTTAATTATCTCCTAGTAATTAAAATATTTTAAGCGTATAAACTACCAAAATATTAAAGACTTAATGTTTGATAATGCCCTTGTAGGGGTGTTGTCTTGACTCTTGTCAGTCATATGTGGGGTTGTTTAGAGCATACTTGCCCTTGTAGTTGCCATTGAATTTTCAATGCTTGGCTACCTGAGCAGCAAACAAAAATCATTTTCTCATTACTGAAGTAGTCCTTAAAGATTATTATTAGGGAGAAAGGTTTTGGAAATTACATTATGTCGATGTTTCTGATAAAAACAGGCGTTATTTCAGTGAACATTTCCTTGATATTTCTGTCTCTTCTCCTCCATTCGATACACTATGCACTGTTATCAGATGCCAATCTCTCTGCCTCCCTCTCCTTTTTAACTGGGGAGTGTCAGATCTGTTTGTGGTGTTCAATATGTTCTAGACAATATGATTATACAGGGCATTGTGATTGGATAGAACACTTGATTATGGCTCATGTTCGTGGTAGTATATCTCGCCCTCGTTACATCATTGTGACTGCTATTAAGGAATTGAAGGCTATTTTAACCACAATTTGAGGTGGTATTAGACTATTAGCTGCATTTATGCAACAAAACCAAAATCAGTTCCCAGTGATCGGGGATTTGGTGAAACATCATGCTTTAGTGCCGTATACTTGACCTCTTTACTTTTGAGTTAAGCTGAGTGAGTCTATTGTAGGACATCTCCTTACATGTATTACAAAAGGCTTGAAACAATCACTACAAAACCATTTAGGGTAAAGAGCATTTGCTCAGTTGTAACTTGTAACACTCTGGAAACTCTCTTGCTCGAGGTTGACAGCTTGATGCATGGGGTCTCGGGAAAGTGGCTCGAGGCTTGATCTCTGATACAAGATGCAGAGTTGCCTTTTCCTGAATTGTCCGAACATTTTGGTTTACATATTGATTCTGTTTTGTGTTTCAAAGGTTGGCAGTAAAATGTCAACTTTTCTGAGACTGCTTTTTCACTTTGCCTTGAAATGTTTGGACAGGAGGTGGAGAAGGCATTGCCGAGTGTTCCCCCACCTCAGCCCAAGTACCAGCTCCGTCGCACAAGCTCAGCACCTATCTAGATTTGTTCGATGGCTGGAAAAATGTGAAAATACTACAACTTCTAATGTTATACGAGCTAACCGTCGTTCCTGAACCACAAGTTATCTTGATTTTCTAGTTTCTTCTAGTGCTTTATCCTTTTCCCATTTGTTTTCCTTTTCTGTGAGTATGAATGTATGATGTATGTACATTGTTGAATGCCAACGTTATCTTAAAAGAGAGTTGCAAAGAAGTAGAAGAACAGTTGATTGTAGTCTTTATGTAGTGTGTTGCTGCAATAGAAAGGTTGTTTCGACTTTCCAGCATCTAAATTGCTTTTCAGTGTTCATCCGAGTAAATCTAAAGAGTCAAACTCATTGACTGTGAATGTGAAAGAGCGCGCTAGTAATAAGATACCGCGTTGTTAAACAAGAATATATTCGTTGGGAATTAGGAACTTTGCTTGAATACGACCGACTGTATAAGGCTGTATGAATATGTTGAATTGTTGATTTATGTTGTTTAGACAAAAGGGGTAAATGCATAAATCAGAAATCAGCATCCAAATTCCAAAAGTGTCAAAACTATTTTGCACTTTTGTCATGCCTTAATGCCTTTTATTGTAAGGTCGGTTGTACTGTTAATTATTACATTAATCACAAATTGTTCATTTTCCATATTTGCACCCTGAGTTGCTTTTGACAATGAAGGCACCTACCTTACCTTGCTTGCTTCCACCATCATCTTGTCATCAACCTGAGTAGATTCCACATGTGGCTCTGACCGGACGACTCACATTTATTTTATGGCCTAAGCGGGTTTTGAACGGACTGGTGGGCCCTAGGCTGGGGTCGGGGCCAGGACAAGGACGGGGATGAGGTTCACGTAAATTATCGGGAATGCACATTTTACGTGTTGCAATGACAGGCCGTGCATGACATGTATAAAGCGGGATTGAAACTGGTTAGTGGGTTAGAATTGAAAATGCGCTGTCCCTAATCGTTTTTGTTCGGGTTGGAACTTAGATGGGAGTACCTTTTTTTCAAATGAGGTAAAGAGCATATGTATGAAGATTAAAAAAAAAAAAAAAAAAGCAATGGTGAATCCGCGTGTATTGAAGAGGGAGTCACATTGTATAGCTTTTTTGCTTGTATGTTTTCACGAATTTAGTAGGGTGAACTTTGTGTTCCTTGACTCACAAACTACTACTCTTTCTGTATATTCATGCACATACCCTACTATAAATTGTAACAAACATACAAACTTTTCTCAAGTGCATTTACAATGGAGGTAAGAACACCTAAAATCGACTTGTCCAAAATCAGCCTCTTCTGCTTGTGGTATGCATGCATCTTGCTGTTTGCATCAGGTGGTTATCCTTTTTCTCCGTCTTTAGTCATTGTTACTTTGAGCTTTAACCAATTAGATTTGTCCAAATCAAGTGCTTTGCGTCTAGTCTAAAATAGTACTAACTGAATGATGAAACTGTTGTCCTTAAGTAGCTACGTTACTCAAATCCGGCTATAAGCATAATAATAACTCTTGGTCTAAACCACAATCTCGGAAACTTGTGCCTAAGATAGTCCTCAAGCAAATACGTTGAAATCAGTCGTCATGGCCTGATGTCTGTACTTGCTAGATGGTTCGATGGATGCCACTGAAAAATGTTACTTGCCTTGAGCTTCTAAAACTTGATAACTCTGTCACGATAAGTACAAGTGCTGGACACGAGAACATATTGGTATTAAAAAGTGTTAGGGTCACTTGCAGGGTGTGACACTCAAGATGTTCCTTATGACTATTCAGCAACAACAGAGGTACGTACAGTCCCTGAAATCTTCGTTTCTGCTAAACATAATATAGTTACAAACAACAAATTACCGACATTTGATACATTTATACCGTATAGTGCCTTGAAGAACCATGGAAAGCTCAGTATTGCAATGGAGGGATCATACATAACTCAGAATGTTATAATGGTACTCTAGGTTGGACAGTGTATGGACAAGGGAAGATTGAACACAGAGTATCGAAAAATTGGAACAACTTCATTGTCGCTCTTAATAGAACTCACCCATCTGATAGCCCTTCTCAACAACTTAATCTTACTCAAGGAATGTATTACGCTTTTTCAGGTGATTTCGACTTAGAACCCATTTTTACAAAGTGATCCCGATAAAATTCTATGGGTATTATTTTGTTCCATACTGAGTGTAGATGTCAGTTAGTGTAGCTAGTTATGCAGGGTGATTTACAGATTATGTTTAAGGATCTGAAATCAATGACTCGTTTCATGTGGATTTTTCAGCATGGATTCAATTAGGTGAAGGGAGTGACATAGTGTCAGTCATCTTCAGAGGCCGGAATGGTGTGGCCCTCCATGGCGGTACAGTAATCGCTGAGAGAGGATGTTGGAGCATGCTTAAAGGTGGTATTATCTCTACTTTCTCCGGTCTGGCTGATCTAACATTCAAGGCAAGAGTTTTGTACCACCTTTGAAATATACTAGACTAGAAATGGCAAAACTAACTCAACTAGACCCAAACCCACATCCATCTAGAAAGAAAACATAAATAGACCCGACCTTAACCAAAAGAGCGAAAATGGCTTGTTTGACCTGAGTTGGCACTATAAAAACACACTGTAAATGACGAGAAAAAGGAACATACATCGGATGTATTACCTCAGACTTTATAGTTTCTGAGCATTATGTGTATTTTTTTTGAGCTTATTACCTCAAACTTTATTTGTTTTTGAGCATATGTGTATTTTTTTTAGCTTATTAAAGTTTATAAGTTAGANATTTTAATTTTTTTCCGTCAAAATTCAAATTTAACTAAGCTTATATGAAATGTTTTTGAGTTCATATTGTAATTTTTTGAGTTTAATGTTTAAGTGAACGAACTCATAAACTGTATAGAAAAACCCATAATTTTTAAAACAAAGCTCAAAAACTTTATTATAATGCTCAGAAATGATATAATTGGTGGTATTAGATCGGATGTATAATCCACTTACTGGTAAATGACCTCAGTCAGTAATAACCCAGCATGCGTGTCCCGTTTCTCGGTCTACTGGTCACTGTGACGTATTTTTGATGTGATCATAAAAATTTATCTATGCCATTGCAGACTGAGAACACAACTGCTGAAGTCTGGATTGATAGTGTCGCACAGTGGCCATTCAATAGGACACAGTGGAGATCTCATCACCAGGAAACTATTACAAAGGTAATCAAAAAGCTAATAAACACCAGTTTACCAGAAATTTACAGTTCCTGAGATTCATTCTGATACTTTTGTAGGTGAGAAAACGCAAGATAAAATTCCATGTAACAGATTCAAACAATGTCTCACTTGACCAAGCTATGATTTCTTTGAACCCAATTAAGCCGGGATTTCCTTTAGGATGTTCAATCAATAAAAACATACTGAATAGCACTTCTTACCAAGATTGGTTTACCTCAAGATTTACAGTCACTGCTTTCGACAATGAAATGAAATGGTATTCCACAGAAAAGACTCCAGGGATTGAAGACTATTCCATTTCGGATGCTATGCTACAGTTCTGTGAAACCAAAAACATTTCTGTTCGAGGGCAGAATATCTTTTGGGACGACCCAAGTTACCAACCCGATTGGATAAATAACCAAACCACGGCCCAATCCTTGAAAGAAGCATCTGATAAGAGGATGATATCGGTTGTTTCGAGGTATAAAGGGAGAGTTGTTGCTTGGGATGTGGAGAATGAAAACTTGCATTTTCAGTTTTACGAGGATAAGCTTGGAGAGAATGCTTCGGCTGAGTTTTATGCCAAAACTTACGAGATTGATCAAAACCCACTCTTGTTCATGAATGAGTATAATACAGTTGAGTATAGTGTAGATAGATCCGCAATACCAGCAAAATATGCTAGAAAGTTGAAGAACATTGTATCATATTATAGAGAAATGCATAGTAATATAACCTTGCCAATGGGAGTAGGATTGCAGGCTCGCTATCTTCCGGGCCAACCCAACTTGGTTTACATGAGAGCAGGAATGGATTACTTGGCTTCAATGGGGTTTCCGCTTTGGCTAACCGAAGTTTTTCTTATGAAAGGAGAGAACCAGGTACTACATCTTCTTCGCTTATATTTGAAATACTGGAATTAATCCGACCAAACCCAAGACCAATTCTAACCTTAACTGACCTGATTTTAAAATGATCAACCGGAAATGAGTTAATTCACACAAAAACAGCTGAAAACTTTAAATGCAAAATTTTTTGAGCAGGAATATTACCTGGAAGATGTGCTGAGAGAAGGATACTCGCACCCTGCGGTTCAAGGGATCGTAACATGGCCAACACCACCATCAAGTGCAGACTGTCAGATGTGTCTTACGGACCAAAACTTCAAGAATACGCCAAACGGAGACATCATCGATAAGCTGATTAAAGAGTGGAGCTCCAAACCATTGGAAATGACAGCGAATTTACAGGGTTTTTCTGAAGCAATGTTGTTTCATGGGGATTATGAAGTCTCTGTAAGGCATCCAAACACCAGTTCTTCCAATAACGTGAAGCTTCAGGTATCTGAAAAATCACCGGACTTTGTCCGTCTAGAGTTTGGTGATAATTTAAGAGTGTATTTGTGAGTATTGGCAAAAATTTAAAGCTAAAGGGCATAGAACATCAAAAATACACCATATGTATGACAACATTGGTGCATTTTTTCTGATTACTTTGTGAACAGGAAAGATTCTGCTAGGGTTATATGGGTCGTTTTAGCTTCATCGTCGTCCATAATTAATTCCAAATCTGCAGCAAGGCAATAAACTTATGCAATATTATCGATACATAAACCTAGTAATTAAACTGACTACACATTAAACATGCCATGTATGGCTCTTCCTTGTCACTGAAATCACATAATCTGCATGCTTGAAAGCTACATATGTGACGGTAACAAATTAACGCCCATGGCGCAACAACATCAAAGGCATGAGTCATGACAGGTTATGCCGTATTTGTTAAGCTAATGATAATTAGGAGTATTTTATGAAATAATTTTTGGTGTAAGAATATATAGTAAATCCCTTGTGCATGAATCCTTGGGGGTAAATGAATGCAAGTATTTAAGGGTAACTGAGCATATATGCTACAGTAAGACCTAGTTTTTCAGAACTCACCTTCCACCATAAAAGCTGTATGGTTCATATACGCTAGCGAGGAGTTTAGCTTGTTCCACAGTTTTCCTACAAAAAATTTCAATAGTTCTTGATTGCTTTCCATTAACTGAAGGCATTCTGGAAGTGATGTTACTCATGGTCTCTCTCCAGATATGAGAAGAATAATCATCCATGGATCCATAATATGTAAAGGGCTCAACTTTGATTGGCCTCCCCTGTATGTCTACCCAGGGAGATCTAGTCAAGTGTTCGTAAACCAAGTCAACTAAGTCATGAGGCTACTTGGTATACACTCATCTCTGGTTTTCCAGATATTCCGTGCTTCGCTATAGCTGCTATTGTGGCGTTAACCACCATATCAACTGGAA
>LHUT01006613.1:0-11546 GCA_001412135.1 Silene latifolia subsp. alba | reverse complement strand
TTATAATTATTCAATCATTCTTAATTTAATTGTTTCACAAACAATAATGAATTTTAGTAATGAAATCTTTTAATTACTAAAATAAATCTTATTTAATCAAATTACAATAAGATACAAATATTCTCACTCACAAATGAATTGTTCAAATTTAAGGAATTGATTAACTTGTATCGATATACAATTAATCAACTTATCTATTAAGGGAATTGTCCTATAGGTGTGACCTTAAGGGATCAACTGATCACCACCGTCAAACGACGGTAATGTCAAACTCTAGTTAGCCAATCATTACTGATTAATGTTGATCGGTTGACTATATAATGAATCATCCCTTATGTATTCTTATTATGTCATTTAATTATGATGTTTAATCATGTGATCGCACTATTGTTGAGGACACTTACTCCAACATGGATATCCTTTACAGAGGATTGATGATCTTTTTTACCAGTTGAGTGGATCCGGGATATTTTCAAAGATTGATGTAAGATCGGGTTATCACCAGTTGAGGATTGTTGATGAAGATATTCCTAAGACAGCTTTTCGGTCGCAGTATGGTCAATATGAGTAGTGATGATGCCTTTTGGGTTGACAAATGCGCCAACAATGTTTATGGATCTTATGAACCGGATCTTGAGTTCGTTTCTAGAAAGATTCGTGGTGGTATTTATTGATAATATCCTAGTCTATTCCAAGACTAAGGAAGAGCATGAGAAGAATTTGAGGTTGGTATCGCAAACTTTGCGAGATAACCAGCTATATGCTAAGTTGTCCAAATGTGAGTTCTGGTTGGAGAAGGTGGCCTTTCTGGGCCATGTGATTTGAATGGACTATGTAGCTGTGGATCCTAGTAAGATCGAGGCGGTGTCAAACTGGGAAGCACCGAAGAATGTTGCTGAAATTCGGAGTTTCTTGGGCTTGGCTGGATATTACAGGAGGTTTATGAAGGATTTCTCCAAGATTGTTAGGCCTATGACAGCTTTGGTGAGGAAAGAGACCAGATTTCGATGGGATGAAAGTTGTGAGACGGCGTTCCAAACATTAAAGGAACATTTAACTACAACTCCTGTCCTAGCTTTACCAGAGGGAAGCGAGAACTTCGAAGTTTATACTGATGCTTCGAAGAATGGATTGGGGTGTGTCTTGATGCAAAATGGAAAAGTCATTGCCTATGCTTCGAGGCAAATGAAGTCGTATGAAGAGAACTATCCTACCCATGATTTAGACTTGGGTGCACTTGTATTTGCTCTGAAGATTTAGAGGCACTATCTATACGGGGCTACCTTTAAAGTGTTTTCAGATCATAAGAGTTTAAAGTACATCAACACTCAGAAGGAGTTAAAATGCGTCAGAGGAGATGGATGTAGCTGATTGTCGACTATGATATAAAGATTATCTACCATGAGGGGAAAGCTAATGTAGTTGCAGATACCTTGAGTAGAAAGAGTGTGCATTCGTTATGCACTGCCATGTCATTGATGAAATTAAAAGATGAAATGACTAAGATGAGGATCCATATAATTTACAAGGGAGATGCTATTGGAGATTTGAGTATCGAGCCCAAACTTTATGATCACATCAAAAGGAAACAGGTGCTTGATCCCAAAATTCAGGAGTGGAAGACAAGGGTAGGGAAGGGTACTGTTTCAATATTTTCAATCCATACAGATGAGAGTGTCCGATTCGATGGTAGATGGTGTGTACCTAATGATGCTGAGTTGAAGAATCTAATTATGACGGAGGCTCATTCCACTCCTTATTCGGTACATCCGGGAGGTGACAAGCTCTATAAGTACTTGAAAAAGACGTTTTGGTGGTCCGGAATGAAGAAAGAAGTAGCGTAGTTTGCGGCTAGGTGTTTGACTTGATGAAGAGTCAAAGGTGAATAGCGGAGACCACAAGGTAAGATTCAGTCACTTGAGGTGCCCGAGTGGAAATGGGAATCGATTTATATGGACTTCATTATAGGGTTACCAGGGACTCAGTAGGGTAATAACATGATTTGGGTAATTGTCGATCGTCTGACAAAGTCAGCTCACTTTATTCAAATGAAAGATACTTGGAGTAAGATTCAGCTGGCTAATGGATACAAGAAGCATGTGATAAGACTACTTATTTCGCGGTTTTGGCAAGAGTTGCAGGATCTGATGAGGACTACCTTAAAGATGAGCACAGCATTCCATCCTACGACTGATGGTCAAACTGAAAGGNGGTACCCGAGTGGAGGTGGGAGTCGATCTCCATGGACTTTATCGTGGGGTTACCAAGGACACAGCAAGGTAACAATATGATTTGGATGACCGTCGATTGGTTAACAAAGTCAGCTCACTTCATTCCGATGAAGGATACTTGGACCAAGATACAGCTAGCTTTGGGTTACAGAAAGCATGTGGTTCGGTTACATGGTGTGCCTAAGGATATAGTGTCGGATCGGGATGCGAGATTCATATCATGGTTTTGGCAAGAGTTGCAGGATCTGATGAGGACTACCTTAAAGATGAGCACAGCATTCCATCCTACGACTGATGGTCAAACTGAAAGGAAAACCAAGACATTAGAAGACATGTTGCAAGCTTGTGTGATGGAGTTTGGTGGAAGTTGAGAAGATCGACTTGATTTGATTGAGTTTTCATATAACAACTGCTATCACACGAGTACAGAGATGGCACCATTCGAGGCACTGTACAGGAGGAAGTGTAGGAGGCCAGTGTGTTAGGATAATAGCGCTGAAGTTGTGGTTTTGGGACCACAAATGGTACAAGATATGATTGGGCAGGTACATTTGATTCGACAAAAGATGAAGGCGGCTCAGGATCGGCAAAAGAGTTATGTAGATTTGCATCGCAGGGATATTTAGTTCGAGGTAGGTGACAAGGTTCTTTTGAAAGTGTCACCCATGCGCGGTGTTATGAGGTTTGGCAAGAGAAAGAAGTTGAGCCAGAAATTCATAGGGCCATAAGAGATTTTGGATCGGATAGGTGAAGTGGCTTATCGGCTAGCTTTGCTACCAGCTCTTGATCGGGTGCATAATGTATTTCATGTGTCATAACTTCGAAAATATGTGAGTGATCCATCTCATGTGCTTGAGGTGGAGAATATTGACCTCGATGAAGCGCGTACTTATGTGGAAGTGCGAAAGGAGATATTGGATCGTAAGGTGCGCAAGATAAGGACCAGTGAAACCATCTTGCTTAAAGTGTTATAGTCTAACCACAATGTTGAAGAAGCTACATGGGAGTCGGAAGAGGCAATGAGGGAGCGTTATGCACATCTCTTTGATCAGGAATGTTTGGTTACAAGGTCGTAACCTTTGTCTTTTAAGGGGGTAGGAGATGATCGCATGTGTTTTGGGTAGTTTTGAGGTCAGTTTTGGTTGCGGTTCGAGTTGTGTGGTCATAGTTTGGTTATGGTTGGGGGTATGGTTAGTGTTCTTTTCGAGTTGTGTGCTTAGTAGTCTGGGTTATGTATGGTTGTAACGGGTATGGGTGTGAACTTTGGGGACGAAGTTCGCTTTTAAGGAGGGAATACTGTAATACCACAGATTTCTGAACATAGTGAACTCGGTCGAGTAGGTTGTACTCGACCGAGTGGGTCATCGAGTGTTTTGAGGCAGACTTCTGCCTTGGGTGCACTCGGCCGAGTACGTGAGACACTCGATCGAGTAGGACGTACTCGGTCGATTATGTCTGGTACTCGACCGAGTGCCCGGTCTGACAGATTATCTTCCGCAGTTTTGATTAAAATGATTAGAGAAGTATTTAAGACGTGTTAAGTAGTTCTAATCAGTTTTAAAATCATTTCTCATCAAACCTAAACTACGTTACTGCTTCTCTAATCATCTTCATCACTTCCAAGGCTAAGGGTGATTTTTGGGAGTTTTACAACTTGTTTTCCGTGTCTATCGCAGTAGTAAGTATTCTTTATGCTTTATTGATTTGTTATTATAAGTTAAGCAAACCCTAATTTGGGTTGATTTGGGGATTAAGGGGTGATTAGTGATGGTTTGTGATTAGTATTATTTGATTATCATTGTTAGGTGACGATTTCGTAGAGATCAGTTTTAGCTCGTTTTGTTGATTTGTCTTTCAGATTTTCTAATCATGTAGGGTTTTCCTACTCAGTCTTTTATACGATTGATTCCAAGTGATGTGATATTGTATGATTTCCTTATTGTGATTGTATTGTGGTGACTTGATGTATTGGCATTATTGGTATTGATTGTGGAGCCATTGTCGGGAGATGGTCTTCACCTCCATGTTCGCCTCTTGTGGCTCCCGTCACAAGGGGATGTGCACATTTATGATATGGGTGCGCTCGTTGTGATGAGTAGGGGTTTAGGTGTCAAGGCTGCGGTCTACCACTGGCGGCGCAGATACCTGTTGTGATGGGTATTTTGGCAGATTTGGGCTGCGATTCGGACAATGTACTTGGAGGTTGGAGATTATGTAGTTCCTACTTTATGCTTTATGCTTTTACTCATGTACTTTCACTTGTGTAATTCAGCTTGCATAAAAAGTTTAGCTGGTGTACGTATGTTCTTTTGTAAGCCAAATGCTGGCCCTTAGATGGTTATTGAATGGTTTAGATTAAAGTCTTGGTCCCTATATAAACCAAGCACCTAACCTTGTAACAATCATATTTGAATGAATTAAACACAAGTTAGAAGCTTTGCCTTCTACTTAAAATCTTCTTTACTTAGTGCTCGAAGAGGCTCATTTGTTTAGTGCTTGGAGTTGAGTACACCCTTTGCTTAGTGCTTGGGCTAATCCTTAGGCTTAATCTATTGCTTCGTGTTCGAATTAAGTCATATCCTTTTCACTCAATTTCGAGCATTTGGGAGGCTGTTTTAGAGTCTTAATTCGTCCCAAATTCGAGTCCTTTGAGTTTTAGTCTAGATGCCCTACTCAACTCTAGTCTTCGTATATAATTCATATTATAATTCAGATGCATGAAAGTTGTAATTGAATGACCGTGTAATGAACGTTTGTTGACTGTCTAACGAGCTTGTCTATCAACAGGTTGTACCTGTCATGATTGATAGGTTGTAAAATGGTCGATCGACACATGGTCATTAAGTGAGGGATTGGTTATTGTCATTTGGTTATACGTAATTTATTGAAAGTTGATTATCGTTATTTCTATATTTAGTTCTGCTGCGGTTAATATTGATATGTGATGCGAGTATTGTGATGAGTTTTGCATAGCACGGAGAGTGCTACTTCCAGTTGTGCATAGCAAGAGAGTTGTTACTGCCCGTTGTGCATAGTGCGGAGTGTACTATTGCAGTTGAGCATGGTACGGAAACTACTACTGCTAGACAGTTGAGCATAGTACGGTGTCGAGGGGGTTGTGCTACTGCCAGTATATAGTTGAGCATAGCACGATGTTAAGGGAGTTGTGTTACTACCAGTAAAATCATTTACTTGTATTCGTATGGTTGAATGAGATGACGATGGCTTGAGACCGGTTGATTATACTACTACAGCTGTTTAATTATATTGAGCTAACACTGTTGTTTAGGTTATTTCTACTCAACCTTTGGTTGACTTGGTTTGTGTCATGTGTCAAATTGTCACCTATTTTTGGGGTGACCTGTTACGAACCATTCAATAATTTCCGACTGAATAGGGAACAGTCTGTTATAGCAGGTTTTGAACTTTGAACTGGGTGTTGTTGTGTTGAGGGACTTAGGGGCGTGACATACAGGAGAGAAGGCCGAGTAGCTGACTGAGTCTAGATATCACCTAGATACTTTATTCATTTTACTTTTGTTTCGACTTCCGTTGTAACATATGTAATAACTCAGTTGGTCTCAATTTATTGTAATAATGAATTTATTTATAAAGTACCTTATATTGTTTAGTTTTGTTATTCACTACCTCGGACAACCGAGATGGCAACAACCCTAGTTATCTGGAAATGTCTTACTAAAGGCTCCTGGATAAATGGGGGTGTTACACTTTTCCTATCCTTGCCGTTTGTTTATCAGAGCTAAGAGATCCTTTTAAAACTTCAAAACTCCAACAACCACCACCATATCACCGACAACTCACTCCAACCACCACGCCACTACACCACCACTTACCTCTGGCCATCACATTACACACAACAATCTCCACCCCACAACTGATGCTCGTCGGCGACCCCTCACTAACCGTCGATCACTGAAACTGGAACCTCTATTCTCACAACAATCACCAATAACCCTAAAAAATGACTCCCCCACCCCCAATAAATGTTGATTAACGAACGGCCGGGAGAGAGTCGGCGAGATGGTAAGGTTAGCTAGAGAAAGACTCGCTGGCGTGAGGCGATTACGGGGGTGCATTTAGTGATAATCGGTGGTGATGATTGGTGGTTTAAGGTGGATGTTGTTTGTTAATTGAGGTAATTATTAAAGGGTATTCCCTTTCCCTTTCCTAAAACCCCCAAACCAAACGCCTCCTTAATGTATCTAATGATTTTGGAATAGGGCTGAGCAACTTTAGGTCCGAACGGGAAAAATGGACAGGATCGAACCATTTGGTCTGGACCGAAACTAGACCGACCGGTCCGGTCCGGTCCAACGCCGGTAATTTTAGGTCCGGATCGAAAAGATCGAATTCGGTGTTTTTTTAAGGTCAATCTTTATAATTTTTGAAATAATTTACTAATTTACACAATATAGTTAAAAGGCTACTTAAAACATTTAATTTTATCCCACATGTCATTTTTTAATTGGTTAATAATAATTAATAACATATTGAAATATTAGATTAGTTAGATGGATATACTAGAGAGGTGCATTAGATTAAATAAACCTTAAAGAACCATTAATTAAAATCTAAAATAAAAAATCAACGCTTGAGCTGCCACGAAAATAACTACTCCAACAATTTGATTGTTCACTACTTCACTTCATTGTCTCCTTTAATGTCGGTATGTAGGCACCTCTTAAATCTTCTACCATTTCATCTTCATCTCATTTCTCATCTTATTATTTAACCCTCAAATCTATACTTCCTCTAAAACACATTTGCTTTCAAAAAACCACTTGAAATGTCAACAAAATTTTCACGTTTTAATGGAGGTTCCTTACCATTAATATGTATGTTTTATGTAGTGTTATAAGAGTATTCTTTATAAAAAATTCATGTAGTGTGATTTGTAACTTCATTCGATGTTGACATTATATAATATTTTCGTCTTAATTATTAGTTTACTTTTTTTTATTCTTTGTGATTAATTATTTATCATAAATTGTTTCTCTATATACTTGGTTTTAGAGTTCATTCATGTGATATTAATGTAGTATGGTTTTGTGGTAACTATTATAAATTGAATTTGTTTCTAGGAGGATGATACAAGCTCAACATAATGACAAGGGACACTACGATGATTTATTTTGTTGAAAAAGGTTGAATATTGAAATTAACTTCTTTACACCTCTGTGTTTTGGCTTTTCCTTTTGGCGTTTAGATTGTATTATATTGACCTTTCTATTACTCTGTTGTATGATTTATTGATCTAACTAGGGTTGTTCCTTTTGCTTACATTTAAAGATGGTATGAAAATAGTGATATGGCTACATATGCCCATATGTGTTTTTCATTTAACAAAATTTTCATAACAACAACGTGCATGTTGTGATCAAAGTCAAAACTTAGTGTGACATCCATCTTCTTAAGGATAAATACATTGGTCTTTATTAATACAAAATAAAATTTGCTAAATTCAGGAAAAATGGTTAATTGAGGTCACAGATTCATAACGTACCCTTTTTTATTATTTAAAACACGGTGTGACATGCATTGTCAGAAGCTTTATTGCCTCAAATTGTTTACGATGTAGCTATGGATTTAGTTTCAATGAATAAATACCCTTATGGATTTCTTCAATAACAATGTTAAGAAGGATGAGAAAATTTTGAATTTTAAAGTTATATTCCATCTATCCAAAATTAATAATCCCTCTGAAGTTCGATTAGTTATTAGTCTCTCACTCTCTCTAAACGTCTAAAGGCATATATTGGAAAATTTGTCCCATTGGATTCATAAAAATAGTTATTCCCCTGTTATATTTTTTTATGAAAAATAACTAAAATACGAGTTTAAGTCAAAAGAATTATTAAGAATCAGATTGAGAAATATTTATCTTTATGTGAAGGCTTGATTTGTTCGTGAAGCTTGACCGCCCTTTACCATATGTGAGCTACGCAGCTACACCACAAGTAAATGCACATGAGTAACGAAGACACTTCTCGCTGTTTTCACATGTATCAGTTAAGCTTTATATCACTAGTACATCCGTTTCAAACCAATCTTTTTAAGACCGATGATGGCATTACAAGTTTCGGAAAATTAATGAGAACAATACAATTACAAGTTTTCTAAAAAGATGAGTATCAAAAGTCAAGAAGGTAAGCTACAAATTAAAATTTACTAGATTTAATGTCCGTGCGATGCACGGGCCACTTGGTAGAGTCTTTTGTTTAGTTACATTAAAAACGTTATTGATAAGCTTAACTATGAGTCTACATTCAAAGTTGGTGCAGGTGACTCAGGTCCATCATCAATACATTTTATTTGAAAAAAATGTGTATACAAAATACATCCACCAGGACAATAGTATTGCACAACTTTATTAAATTAAGTAAAGTAGTTCACAAGATATTACCCATCTAATAATTTTCAGGTAATTATAATTATAATTAATCAATATTTTGTTACCTAATATTAACTTATTATCTCTAAAAATATTTTCAGTAAAACATATTTTATCAAGTAATTTCTATAACTTAGACTCTCGAATATCACGCGACATCTCATGGGAGCGATCAAGAAAAAGATTGTGAAGATAGGATTGACG
Source organism: Silene latifolia subsp. alba (assembly GCA_001412135.1). NCBI lineage: Eukaryota > Viridiplantae > Streptophyta > Magnoliopsida > Caryophyllales > Caryophyllaceae > Silene > Silene latifolia. Next base: position 2,699 of record LHUT01006613.1, on the reverse strand, counting down.
TATTTTATTATATAGGAAGAGAAGAACTACTTTTGTAATAAATAAAAATAAAAATTGCCAATATGAACTCTCTACTATTGCTCACTTTTTCAAGGAAAAAATAGATAAAGTTATTACTAAATAAATTTAACTTATATAGTTAATAAAGTTGAAGTGATCACTGCATTTTGAAAATAAGTTATTAAATCGATGAATTAAGATCTCTGTTAAAAACTCAGAACTTTTGTCTACCACTTATAAACAAACAACAATAAATAGCTCAGATACCTGCACAATAAACAAAACTCGAGGGTTTATTATTCGTATTAGAAATGTCATACATACTTCGTATATAATAAGCCATTTCATTGTAGTCTCTAACTCCGTTTAGGAATAGGCTGTGATATGTGAAGATGAATGTTCAATTTTTGTGTCCCAATTTTAAGGTCATTGTCGTTGTCAAAAAAACTATTAAGGTTATTATTGATGCCATAATTAATTTTTTTTTTGCAGAAAAATTTTGGATCTATATTTCATGATAAAACATAAAGTACAAGATCCTTGTCAATCTTTCCTACAAAGTAGACCATAGTAGTCCCCTAAGGTGAAATAAGTAAAAGCCTAATAAAAACCTAGGAAAATCATGACCCATACAAACGTAGGTTTATAACCTTCTTAATAACAATACAAAGAGTTTCTAGGGACGATTTAGCCCCCTTAAAAAGCCTATTATTTCTTTCCTTCCACACATAGTATATAGTAACCATCAAGCCAGCCTTTTGCTTGTCAGTACGTCTGATGGAGATAAAATCTTGCAGAATTGAGCCAGCAGAAAAGATATTACAGGCAGATGAGTCTAGTGAGCAATTTCCATCAACACTTGCCTTGAGTAGTCACAACCAAAAAACAAATGAGGCAAGTCTTCCCAACAACATTCACATAAAGCACATCTATTGACCAAGTGCAGTCCATGAGATCAATCCGTCCACTGTGGGTAAGCCATTATTCAGGACCATCCTTCTTATGAAAGAATGTTTGGGGTGACAGCCTGAACCATGAACCAGAGAGGACTAGATAACAGGAGCTCTCCTAGCTCGAATATAATCATATATTGTATTGGTGTCATACCTCATATGGGATGTGCAAGCCTCAAGCTGCTGGACAGCCTAAGCAGGAGATCCTACAAGCCCTAAGAGGAGCTCTTTCATCTTCATCACATTATTCCAGTACCAGAAATTAGTAATGGATTGATTTTCTACCCAAATACTAATCCCTTTGACTACATAAGTGTGCACCCATCTAGTCCAAGCATAATGAGGTCTATAGAAAATTTTCCACACCCATTTTATCATTTGTGCACAATTCCAACTAAGAACTTCTTTTATACCTACCCCCGTCTAATTTAGGGGAGCATAGCAACTGCCATTTCAAGAAGACATGTCTTCTTGAGCCATCAGCAATGCCCCAGAAGAAGTCTTTGCAAAGCTTTGTAATTCTCTTAGCAATCCCCTTAGGAAGTAAGACACTTACTCCCCAGAAATTGTTATGGCTAAAAATAACAGAGTTAACAAGGAGAGCTTTACCTGCATAACTCAGACTGTGATTAGCCCAATGCATAATTCTACTCTTGATTTTGTCCAATAGGGGTTGATACATATCTCGAGTAATTCTTGCATTAAACAGAAGGAGTCCAAGATATCTGAATGGGAATGCACCCATACTAAAGCCAGTGGCATCCAAAATGAGGTTCCTGACATCATCTACAACTCAACCCATATATAAGTCAGTCATGGTAGGATTAGCATGCAGTCTAGAGAGATTACTAAACCAATCCAGGCAATGTGCTACTGCCTGTACAGATGGCAGGTCCCCACGAGTAAAAACTAACAAGTCATCAGTAAAGACAAGATGAGTTAGGTTCAATTGAACATACTTAGGGTGATAAGAGAAATTAACAGCCCTAGGGAGTTTTCTTAGCAACCTTGACAACACCTCCATGCATATGACAAAGAGATAAGGGGAAAGAGGATCTCCTTGTCTTAGTCCACATTTCCCTGGGAAAAAACCATGGACTTCACCATTGATTAACAATAAATAATATGGAGAAGTTATGCAAGCCATAATCCAACCAACAAATTTAGAGGGGAAGTTAAGATGAAGCATACTATTCTGAAGCAACCACCAATTGACAGAATCAAATGCTTTCCTTATGTTAACCTTTAACAAACATCTGGGAGTGAGATATGCACGGCCATATTTAGACACTAGCTCATGAGCCCACATTGTATTGTCAAAAATGTCTCTATTAGCCACAAAAACAGTTTGTTTAGGACCAATTATGGAGTCAAGAACTGGCTTTAGCCTATTGGCAAGTATTTTACTCACCACCTTGTAGAAAGTGGTACAACAGGCAATTGGTCTAAAGTCTTTCACAGTGAGGGGAGTCTCCATTTTTGGAATAAGCACCAACAGAGTTGAGTTAGCAGCTTTAGGCATTGTACAGGTCTGGAAAAATTCAAAAACAGCTGCTTTAAAGTCCTATCCAACCAAGTTCCATGCATCCAAGAAGAACCCAGAGGAATACCTATCAATACCAGGACTCTTGTTCCAGTCAATGGATGTTGGGGCATTAAGTATCTCACGAGCCCTAACCTGCTGCACTAGAAGATTACAAGTATCAGAGGGGATAGTTGTGGACATGGGCCACAGTCCGGTCTGTG
>LHUT01006606.1:1487-11556 GCA_001412135.1 Silene latifolia subsp. alba | reverse complement strand
TCCAAAAGAACAGGGCCTAAATCCAAAACCGCATAAAACGATACAAATATAAAAAAAAACCGTCTTATAGAATGGTTGCCATAAAATAAAATTAAAAAAAATCACCGACCCAAACTCATATATTAACCCCCTTTTACCGTTTACCCTTTGCCCTTTGCAGTTTGCACTACATCTCTTATCCTCAAAATCTGTACTTTCGAAGTTTCAATCATACATCAATTATTTTGCGATCTTCCCTAAATCAACTCCAATTACAATGGTTTGTGATAAATGTAAGTACCCTTTACTCCCCTCTTAGTCAAATCATCAATTTAAGGGTTTAATTGGGTTTTTTTTTCGTATAATTATTGGTATTAATTCTTGTGTTAATTGATTATTTAATTAATTGATGATTAAATTTACAGGTGAGAAGAAATTAGGGAAAGTAATTGTACCAGATAAGTGGAAAGATGGAGCAAGTAATACTAATGAAAGTGGTGGTCGCAAAATTAATGAAAACAAACTTCTTTCTAAGAAAAACAGGTATTTTTTTTGTTACAAATTACTTTATTTTTGTATAATTATATTGATTGCTTGATTAGTTTAAGATTTGTTTTGTTTTTGGTAGGGGTTATAGTTGAGATTATGATAATGATATTCCGTTTGGTCTTGTGTAAGGCGGTTTTACACACGTAGTTATTAAAAGAACTTGTTTTTACGATAAACTTATGTAAGACCGCCTTACATAAGTATTTGTGATGATATTCTTAGAGCGCAAGATTTTTAATTGAAATTTTCGATTTCTAGTTAGCCCCCTTAATTTTTCGACATAAGTTTTGTCCCCAATTCAGCAAGTCTTGTGTAAATTAATAAATATACTTACCCGGTGCCATTTATGCTTATTGAGTAGTATTTTAATCAAACGTAAACAAATGATTGAGATGGAGCCATGGAGGGAGTAGACACTTATACACGAAGTATGACTTGTGGAAGTTACTACTTACTAGATACCGTGCTTTATTGAGTTGGTTGAGAAGAGACGGTCTCACATGTGGGAAGAGTTCTTTATAGAGTTTTGGTTTAAAACCGCGTCGCTCTAGAATTTGTTAAAGAGAAGATGGTCTTATTGGTCTCACATGTCGAGCTGGTTGAAGTTTGAAATACCTAATGTGGTATTGCTTAAGAGTTACTCTTAATTTGGGATTTTGGGTTGGTATTAATGTAGTGAGCTGTTTCAATTATTTTACGAGAAAGGTTACAAATTTGAAGCTGGATGTTGTATTATAGTTAAGTCGACGCTATAAGAACATAGATACAAGAGCTAAATTAGCACCAACATTGTGCAATCGATGGGAGATTATTGGGGAATTTTTGATGTTACTCCGGCTACCTTTATGGTGACTCTACCTAGAGGTCCTCGTAAATCAATCAGAAATAACCAATCTTCTAGTATGGGGTTGCTAGGCATAATAGTACATACTAGGTTGTGGTTCTGCCTTGATTTACTAGGTTTCCGGGGAAGAGTGGTTTTGATTAAAGGTCGAGCATCTCAAGTAGTAGGCCAGAATAGTTAGAATTGCTTTATAAATGGTGCTCCATATGGTGTTCATTATTTTTGTCGAACTGGTCACCTTCTCATTAGGAAAGAAGGAGTCACCAAATGGCCTGCAATCACAATTTCTAAACAATATATCAAAACACAAATACCCATATTTGTGTAATCGAGGGACCTGTTCATATGTATATTTACGATGATCGCAAAATTAAAGAAAACAGGCTTCTTTCCAAGAAAAACAGTTATTTTTCTGTTTTCTTTTTAAAAAAAAAACACTTTTTTTGTGATTTATGTAATTTGTATAATTATATGGTTTGCTTGATTACTTTAAGATTGTTTTGTATTTGTTTGGTTGAATAATAGTAGAGATTAGGATATCCTTAAAGCCCAGAATTTTTAGTTGAAATTTTTGATTTTTCTGTAAGTTTGTTATTGATTACTATTTACTATAGCGCTTAATCTTCCAATATATGTTTCGGGCCCCAACTTAAATCTTGGTTCCGCCACTAGTTATATTCTCTCCGCCTCAATATTATTTACCTTTTTTATGTAAATTAAAGGAAAACAAATGATTGGAGCAGAACAACTAGACACTTATACATGTACATATGTACTGTGTGTTGTCAAAGTTGCTAAAAATAGTTCTCTATAGAGGTAAAACCGTCTTACACAAGGATCTGTTAAAAAGTTGGGGAAGACGGTCTCACACGTGGAATTGGTTGAAATTTTATGTACCCGAAAAGAATTGTAATGTTGCCTTATTTAAGAGTTACTTTTATTTTTAAAATTGTGTGTTGGTATTCATTCTTGATATGAGTTACTCTTCATTTTAAATGGTGTGTTGGTATTCATTAGTGACGTTGTGAGTTGCTTAAATTATTTGGCGTCAAGGTTTAAAATTTGATGATGGATGTTGGGTTATAGTCAATATTGTAAGAACATAGATTGAAGAGCTATAAAGCATTGTGCAATGCATGTCAAAGAGATACTCTCTATATAGATAGATAGATAGATAGTCTAGAAACCCAACTGCTATTTTAAAAAAAAAATCATGCTACTCCGGCTACCTTTATGATAACACTTCCTAGAGGCTATAGGTCATTTTGCATTGGAAATAATCAATCTTGTAGTTCGGGCTTGCTAGGCATAAGAGTGCTCTATAAGAGTGCTTACTAGATTACTAGGTCTTTGCTGTGTATGCCTTGAATTACTAGTTCTCCAGTGAAGTGTGGTTTTGATTAAAGCTCGAGGCTCGAACATCTCAAGTAGTAGGCTAGAGTAGTTAGAATTGATTCTTCATTTAATGTTCATCATTTTTGTCATATTGGTCACCTTCTCAGACCAAAAGGGGTGAGTCACCAAAGGACCTCCCATCACTATTTCTGAACTATATTTCGAACCTCAAATACCCATATAGTCAGCGGACCTGTTCATGTGGATATTTATGATGATCTTCGTTTGTTTGGTAAGACGGATGTGATTAAAGGTGAGGGGAGATATGAAAGGGGATAAGGGATTTGTCCATTACAAGTAAAAAGGGGTCGGAGAAATACTTGAGAGCTCAAGCCTACCTTTACCCATTAGTTATTGAATAAAAAAGGGAGGGACCTACTTAATTTAGTGTCAACTGTAAAGTTTCGAGAGGTTGATGTTGAATGCTTTGCGATGATTAGGTCACTTGATCTGCACTTCTAGGATAGTAAAGGACTTGCTTTTAAAAGGAAACCTGTGGCAAGCTTTGGCATGAGGTACCATTCAACACAACTACTTTAAGGTAAGCGTACTGTTTTTGAGGCATACAGAAGGTGCACCGCGCACAAGTTCTGAAATCTGAATCATATCTTTGTAATAACATTTGGCTGCAACGCGAAATACGACAGTTTTATACTCCCTCCTATTCACTAACATCTTCCACATTTCCTAAATCGGAAAATTCACAAAGATCTTCCACTTTCCTTATTTGTGTATCATTTGTGGTTAATAAAACATGTAACCCCACATACTCTCTCCTACTTCCATTTTCCCACACATATTACCACTCCACTAAATATTGGTCCCAAACCAATGTGGAAGATCATATAGAATAGGAGGGAGTAATGGTTTTGGCGGTTAGCATGATTGTGTTTCGAGGGGGTGTTGATCACAGTTATGGCCTAAAATTGCGATTGGGGCGTGAAGGATTCCATAATCTCGAGTGACAATGTTATTTAATAATAGAAATAGTTGAATTTTTCAATTTTTTTTTTCAAGTTAAATTATTCATGACTAGTTAGCCTCCTTAATTTTCCGATGTATGTTTTGGGCCCCAACTCAAATCTTGGTTCCGCTATTATTATGTAAAACCGCTTTTGGTGTAAAACCCTAAATTATACTCACTCTGTCCCAATAATTTCTTTTCCTTTTTTTTTTTAATGTAAATTAAAGGTAAACAAATCATTGAAACAGAGCGAGTAGACAGTTGTACATGTACTGTGTGTTGTGGACGTTACTAAAAATAGTTCTTTATAAAGGTGAAACTGCCTTACGGAAGGATATGTTATAAAGTCGGGAAAGACGGTCTCACACGTTCAGATGAGTACCTGCAAGAATTATGTGGTCTTATTTAAGAGTGATGCTTAGTTTACAATGATGAGTTGGTATTCATGTAGTGAGGTAGTGAGTTGTATGATTTATTTTACGAGAAATTTTATAAATCTAAAGTTGGATGTTGTGTTCTAGTCAACATTATAAGAACATAGATCGAAAAGCTATAAAAGCATTTTGCAATGCATGTTAAAGAGACACTACGTATATAGATAGAAAGATAGTTTAGAAACTCAACAGTTAATGTTGAAGCTATGGGAGATTGATGAGTCATTTCTTTAAGCTTTTGGAAGTTCTTATGCTATGCTGGTTATCTTTATGATTACTCATTTACTCTTCCTAGAGGTCCTTGTGGATCATTAATAAATAACCAATCTTGTCGGAAGGGGCTGCTAGGCATAAGAGTGCAGACTAGATCACTAGGTCGTTACTATTCTGCGGTTCTGCCTTGATGTACTGGTTCTCCAGTGAAGAGTGGTGTTAAATTTCAGGCATCTTAAGTAGTAGCCCAAAATAGTTTAGAATTAATTTATAAATGGTACTTCATGTGATGTTCATCGTTTCTGTCGTACTAGCCACTGTCTCACAAGAAAGGAAAGAGTCAACATAGGACCTGCAATCCCAGTTTCTAAACTGCATATTGAAACATAAATACTGATAGTAGTGTAGTGGGTGGACCTGTTCATATTGATATTTATGATTGTCTTGGTTTGTTTGTTATGACTGGTGAGAGTAGGGTGAGGGGAGATATGAAAGAGGTGGAATGTCCGTTACAAATAGAAAGGGAAAGGAGAAATACTTGGAAGCTTAACTTTTATACCTTTACCCATTAGGAATTGAATCAAAAAGGGTGTTTTTTTTTTTTTTTGTTTTTTCATTTTCTTGATACTCCCTAGTTGCTATACTTGGCAATAGTTGATTATTAATGTTAGGGATTATTCAATTCTATGCCTAATTTTACCGACTAATTAGAGAAATTAATGATTAAACTTCATGATATTAGTTGAATACCAAACTCAATTGGGCACAATATATTTGGAATATTTGTTTATTTCGCGGGTGAGAATCGAACCCCAACTTCATTGTTGGAGGATTAGGAGAGCTCTTACCACTTGACTTGAGCCAACTCTGGTTCTCGAATTTGGAATATTTGTCAATGCATTAATGGACTTTGATACTTACTCGTCGTCGTCTTATTTCTTCCAGCAGTCAGCTCTAATGAATGTATTCATGATTCGCCGCCTTGTGTGATTTGCTTCAATGGCTTTCACTTCAAGCAACGTATTAAGATATTTCGCTGTTGCAGACCAAACTACTAATTCCATAAGGCAGGATATTACCTCTTCTTCATCTAACTTGCTACAAGATAATTCTGTTTATGGAAGAAGAAAGAAAGCTTCGTTTCGATGCCATTCAGGAACTCCTCAGACTAAATCAAGAGAAGACATTAGGCGTAATGGTGAATGCACAGATGTTGCAGGGTAATTTATATCATCTTCGACATCATGAGCTGTAGCATGTTTTTACTGACCATTTTTATGCTAGGATCGATGGTTTATAGCATCATAGCGTCAGTTAGTTTAAAGTGCGCTGAATTGTGTTTATGATGGAACCAGGGAAAAAGAGTGTCTTCTGATTACTATCCCTAGCTTGGTACTGGAAAAGATAACATGTTTTCTTTTATGAATATTTCAAATGTTATGTGCTCATAATGTCTTCTTCTGTATCAGGGAAGGGATAACAAAGGAGCTGGAAAAGTCATCAAGAAGTCAGATATTGGTCTCGTCCACTCAAGGATTAGCAGAAGCGTATAAAAATGCATATAATGATGCAAAGTTTGTTAATGAAAGGGCTCGTAAAGACATTGTCCTGCTCTCTCGGTAATTTTCTTTTTTTTTTTCTTTGCTTGTATACTTGCATATAAATTGGCCTTATTTAAGATCCTTAAATATTGAATGAAACTGCCTGTGTTCGAAAATTTTGTATGATAAAGAGGAAATAAAAGTATTAAACAATGCAATTTCCCTTGGGAGTGAAGAAATATGGCAATGAGGACTTTCTGGAGGGTGGAATTTGATTCTCTCTTATTTTAATCTGTATACTTTTTTTTTATTTATTTAGTTATTATTGTTTGCAAAATTTCATGGGAATAATTCAAGTTTGGACTATCTCCCATTTTAATCCCACGTTCATGGTTTATAATCGAGGTACGCCCTCAATCACGCGATAACGATTTTCCGGAATCGTCATCGGACTCGACCTTGCGCTCCGTGTCGTGATTATCGCCGTGATATTTACGTTACAAGCTTTTGTGGATAGTTTATCAATTGGTGGCTATTTCATATTAAATTACGATCAGTTCTATTTAGAATATTACTTTCACCAATGTTGTACATTTTTCAAGAGTTTTTATTACAAAGTTCGGTCGATAGAAGTTATAACTCGTTCTTCTCGCCTTCATCTCTGGCCGTATCGAGCCGAGTTGTCCAATACATGTTTATAAATCGGTCGTCTCAGCCGATATTTCCCTATTTTTATTTACACACTACATCTTGGGATATCTCGTATCGACCGGATCCTGATACATATCGGGCGATACGATACGTCTCGGCCGAGATTTAAAACCACGCCAGGTTTGGACTATCTTCCCTTTTGTACTTTTTGTACTTAGTATTTTATTAATTTATTTACTTTTTTGTACTTAGTATTTTTATCAATTTATAAATTTATTATAATGACTACCTCCTACCTCCTACCCATTTTCTATTTTGGTTAAATCCATTCCAAACTACATATTCCACTTTTAGTAAACAAAACATGCTCTAATGCAATATTTTATTATATTATCTTTGTTTTTCTTACCCAACTCCATTACAAATGCATGTAATATTTTATTGTTTTCCTTACTGTTTTTAGGAGATATTATGAAATGTAGTTTTAAAACATCATTTTTTTCCAATGACTTGTAAATAAGTAAGAGGTCAGAAGATGGGATGGAGAGCATGTAGGAAAGCTTTGCTGTTGTGGGGTGTAAAAAAAACTATCTTGGTCTTGAAGGGGCGAGTGTAAATGGAGAGTGAAACAAGAAGTCTCCTTTGATTCTACTATCATACGTGCTCTAACCATTATTCGTCTTTACCATTTCTTTTTACAGTGGCATACGCAGACTAGATGCTCGTGCACGTAAGGATGTTGCTATTCTTGGTTTGGAGTTTCTGAAGCTAGATGGTATTCTCTCAATCATTTTGAATTCCATCCTCAGTATATAATATTTATTTGTTGACATTCTGCTACTTGATGTTACCAAAGAACATCACATGACCTGCAATAACGTGTCAGCTGAAATCTCTATCTTTGCTAATCCTTCAAATATTTAGAATTTCTATTTTATAATAGATGGAGTTGATAGAAAACCATATACATCCTCCTTTCAATAGTTTTGCCTTTCTCTGTATCTTCTGGCACTGTGGGACTTACCTTCAGTTTAATCTTTACTTGTGTGCTTTTTTACAGCTCGAGCAAGAGAAGGTACTGTGAAAATCGACCATGATGTTAAAAGGAAGGCTGAAGTCCTCCATCACATTGCTACAGTACATACTTTGATTTAAAATATATTCAGAATGGAGTTTTTCAGTCTCTGTGTTTATGCCTTACACTCACTCTTAAAAATAATGTCAGATTCTCAAAGATAAAGCAAAATCTAGACTAAAGACTGCAGCAGATCAGCATTGGAGTGATGGAGCCTTGGAGGTGTGTCTTATAGTTTTATGTTACCATTTTGTCCCTACAAATTAATATTATTCTGAACTTTCCTTCACACTTTTTCCCTCTTATTATCGCTTTGTCTTCATTATCTGCTGTTGTCTTTACTCCCTATGTGTATTATCTGTTTTTTCCTGAAGAATTTCACATGCATGAAATAGTGCTAGGGGTAGAAGCGGCAAGTCCTTGTCGAGTTGTCGGACGTGTAATAATTTTCACTTTCATATAATCTCGTCTCCATAAGACTTAAGCATATAGTGTAGTTACCTAGATTGCAAAAACATAATCTGTTCATGTTTCAGTACTTTAAAATTTGCTTCTGATTCCCAGGCTGACTTACGGAGGGCAGATTTAGGAGCCAAGAAACGTGCTATAGAGGATACCCTGATGGCATTGAAGGTAGACATATGCGTAGTTTTTTTACTCACGAGTCGGGTTTCATATTTCATGGATAAGCTTCAACATGGTCACAGCTGTATGGTTTATTTTATGCACATGTCTGTTACCTCAAGTGGTGCAACTGGTATGGTTTGGTGTGGTGGGTTATAGCACGCATCAAAATATGGGTGTCTAACAAGCTAAACTAAGTTGCTCGTATGTTTGGGCTCAGATGAATTTGTCCTACTACAATTAAATCTGGCCCTTACTTGAACAAAAGAAAGCAAAATTTATATCATAATTAGTACAAAAACATGTTATTCATATTACAAATTCACAGTGTTTCAACAAACATCAAGGAGCTACTTCGCAAACATGACAGCGTGTTGTCCAAGCGTAAGTTTGCATCTGTTTTTGTTTGTTTACCTCTTGAAAGAGCTTTCAAGTTTGTGGGCAGTTGAAGGCTCTACACTCATTACTAGAATCTGAAATCTGTTTGCATTGATGACCTTTATGACTCATTTAAACTCTAGATAAGGTTATATTCTCTTCCATAAAGAAGTCGACTGAAATTTTTCTGTTGCGCTTTTGCAGTTTGTTACAAACGTCCATGACATCATGGTTAGCAAAATGTACTATTTGTAAGCCCTCAAATTGTTGTTCTTAAGCTTTCTTTATATCCGACTGTACTGAAACTGTTGTCTTGTTGGCATTCAGTCCTCAAAAGATTAAAGGCTCCTTGTCGGGAAATATTACACTGGAGAAGAATGGGAAAGCTCGCGATATCTTCCCCGGAGAAGTATCTAATGATCGCATAACAGCTATCCAGGTGCCCTATTTTTCGTCCTTGTTCTAGCCCTTCGTTACTATATTCTGTTAATAATTAATTTGAAAATTTGATTCTAAGCGAGCTCGGGCTACAGGAAGCTTATTGGAGGATGGCTTCTGCACTTTCTGAAGCTGATGGCATTGATTACACGGATCCTGAAGAGGTTTGTGTTGTATGATGACATGTTCTTATGTGAAAAACTTACACTCCCTCATCTCCTGTATATTGTCGAATTTGGCTTTAAAGGTCAAATGACTTCAATGATCACCGATATGTTTACGCGGTCTATAATAGTTAATTTTCTTTGAAGTGATAAGAAAATAGGTGACTTGATGAATTCAAATGTGAAATTTTGTATAATCCTGTGAGAGATAAAGACTTGTTATTCGTTGGTTCTTAATTACCATAATGAAATAAAGCAAATGGCCTTCTAGTGTGGATGCGTTTCTTTTTATTGTGGAGTAGCCGTCATTGAAGTGATGTTCATGCAATTTTCATTATTGGTTTTCTTAAACAACTCTTCCATGCTGTTCTCTCAAAGTTAAGGTTGATTACATCTGAACCCCCCCTTTCCTTGTTTGTGAGAGTTCTCGAGGCATCAAAGTTACATTAGTTGACCGCCAAAGTCTGATGGAACAATTTAAATGGGACAGTTGGACTTACTCTGTAGCAGTTGTTATTGTCAGTGTATTTACTTCACTGTTTTTTACTTGGATACAGCTTGAGCTGCTAATTACCACGCTAATAGACCTTGATGCAATGGATGGGAAATCCAGTGTATCACTGTTAGCAGAATGTTGTAGCTCTCCTGATGTCCAGACCAGGTACCATTTCTTTCTGACATGTTACCATCTATATATTTCAAAGTGCTCATGTAAATTTAGCCAAGTGATCTTAGAATTCTTATTTGAAGACATCTGATATATTCTTCGTCGACGCTTGCTTGTCTCCTGATGTAGGCAAGCTCTGGCAAATGCTTTAGC
>LHUT01006605.1:6072-17212 GCA_001412135.1 Silene latifolia subsp. alba | reverse complement strand
TAGCTATTACACGGGGAATAGCAACCCCGAAAACATCCTCCCAGAGGATTGACCGCAACTCATTAAACGGAGTATCCAAATATGTAGGGATGGTACTTGAATCGATTCCTCTATTAGCTAGTATATCAGCCGCTCTGTTTACCTCGCGATACACGTGCTCCAGCTTCACCGTCCATGTAGAGCTCCGTATCAAGTCCTTGCATCTTCCGACAATGAATTTTAGATTGTTACTTACCAATTGATCTTCATTGATTAAAGTAACACAAGACAAGTTATCTTAATCAAAGGCGAGGAATATGCATCTCCTTTGCTTTTTCCAACCCGACTAGCAGCGCAAGCAACTCCGCTTTCATGGAGGTACAAATGACACACGAGAAATGATATGCTGATATGAGGTCCCCGGCTGCATTTCGAAAGACTCCTCCCCCTCAAGCCGATCCTGGGTTGCCCTTTGAGGCCCCGTCCGTATTTAATAGTATCCACCCATGTGGTGGTGGTTGCCAACGAACATGTATTTCGAAAGTAGACGGTCTCGGAGGCGGAATAAGAATATCAAAGTTATTGAACGCTTGCCTCGTAATATGGAATTGTTGCCGCAAAAATTGATGAGGATGACTCGGATTTTCGCAATCTCTTCCAAACACAATATTATTTCGCCATTTCCAAATCCACCAATTTGTAACCGCGAAAATAATAGGCCAGTCCGTTGCATTCACTTCAACATCATTACTTGCATTCTTTGTCAACCACGCAGTAAAAGGTGTATTGTAGAAGAAATTGTTGGAGGGACTAATCCCGAGAAGCTGCCAAATCTGTTTCGATACCTGACAAGATCGGAGTAAGTGTTCGGTTGTTTCGTCTTCCTCATTGCATCTTGGACAAATCGGATTGTCCCCCATATTCCTTTTAAAACGATTGACATTGACCATCAGCCGATCGTGAGCAGCCAGCCACAAGAACATACGGATTTTTTGTTGAAGCGGGAGTCTCCATATGGTCCGCCAAAGTGGATTTTCCGGGGCTTGTAAATTGGTTCCTTCATTCAAAAAGCCTAGAGCCGATTTGAGGGAGAACTTGCCCGTCGAGGTGCCTATTCAGTAGAGTGAATCCTCTAGGTCGGGATCGGGAATTAAAGATATGGAAGCAATTTTTTGTAAGATCGATTGTGGTAGTAAATCAGCGAATTGTTCCCATTTCCACCCGTTATTTTCGCACCCCATATCGCTTACAGTGGCTCTCAAAGAATTCGCTGGAATGGGGGCGATAATCTGATCCGATAAGCACACTCCATCGACCAAAGAATGGTCCTAAAACAATGTCCGTCGACCATTGCCTACTGCTGTAGCAGTGCCGCGCATAATAGTTTTCTCTTGTGACGATATTCCCGCCCATACATTAGACATATTTCGCTTGGGTTTAAATATATTAATATCACACCTATTATTGCAATACTTAGCTCTTAATACCCGAGACCATAATCGTGTAGGTTCCGTTAGAACTCTCCAACCGAGCTTGGTGAGAAATGCCGCATTCGCTTGCCTTGCTGAAACTATGCCCAACCCTCCTCTTGATTTCGGTTGTTGGACCGTATCCCATTTGATTAAATGTATCGATTTTTTCTCTTCATCTCCACCCCACAAGAATCTCCGGGTTTTTCGATCGATAGTATCACATACTGCTCTCGATATCTTTGCGGTTTGCATAGTATAATTAGCAAGAGAAGTTAAAGTAGACTTGACAAGGGTGTCTCTACCTACTAGGGATAGTCGTTTGGTAGCCCATCCCGACAATCGCTTATTCATTTTATCCTCCAAATGCGCGAAAGTATAATGTGTAACCCGCCCATTAATAGTAGGCATTCCGAGATAGATACCCAGGTCCTCTGTTTCTTCGAAACCCAACGCGAGCCGGACTGAATCCCGAGTAGAACGATCAGTATTATTTGAGAAGAATACTCTGGATTTTGCGGTACTTATTTTTTCGCCGGATGATTTGCAGAAATTGTCGAGTACATAGCGTATGATTAAAGCTTGCTCTTCACTTGCTTCCGCAAAAATAACTATATCGTCTGCGAAGAAGAGATTAGTGATAGACGGACCACCACGACCTAAGACAATCGGTCTCCAATTTTTGTTCCTTACTTCCATATCAATGGCTTGTTGTGCCAATCCTTTCTTTTGATAAGCTTCTTGACGCTGGTTAATATTCGATAATACTCTTACTTTAGAGCTGTAAGATAGTATAATGACGATTTATTATGAAGTATAACACACTTAGAATTTATCAGGATTGGATTCCAAAATCACGTGGGAGATTTTTGTTTTTTTTTTTTCCTTTTTTTCTTTAAATTGGCAAGTGGTACCCCAAGATTAGGGGTCTATAGCTATACACAGGCTACAATTAGATTTGGATCATCTTGAAAGTTAGTTTGTAGTTTTGTACTCCATGTTTAAGTTGAATAGTGGTGTTCTAAGCGTATGCTGTATCCAAAGGCACTGAATGTGCATTTCGATTTCGGAAGACATAGCCACATATATAGATTTGGTGATGGTTGTGATATCAGTTGTTACGGTTGATCTTGCTAAATGCGGCAAGTAAACTAAAATGTGGTCTAGGTGATATTCAAAACCTTTACAAAGCGGTCTCGTTTCTGTGTTGCGATCTTGATTTAAACACCATGGTTAAATATGCTAAGAAGACATTATTATTATTAATACAAAATAAATGCAAAAGATTCACAAATGACATCTAACGTTTTTACATCTTTCTCTTTTGTTCTTAAAGAGATACAACCTCTACTACTACTATTTTCATTTCAGAACTCTTGACATTGAATGACTTCCGAATCCTAAAATTTCAAACACGTCAAATACTTACGCCTTATTTAAACTCACCTTTATTTTCCTTCAAAGTAAAAAATAAATACTACTACAACAAAATGTGTGGACAAAAGAAAAGAGGCTTCCTAGACTTTGTAGCCACATCTAAGTTGCACAGCCAAGGTCTTAGCTTTTAATTCAGGGCAAGCATTCTTGTCAAATAAGTTCCTGTCTACTGGAATTTCGCAACTGTCTTTTCCCAAACATTTCTGTTCAAAACAAACAGAGAAATACAGTTACACAAGGTCTTGAAATGTTGTAAGTTGTAACCCCTCTTATTCTTAGGAGTTGTCTATTTCTCAAAATGTTGGGGACAAAATTGAAAAATGGGGGAATTCCTAAGAATAGGAGGCGGTAACCGTTATCAAGTATCATTATCAAACTAGTAAAATAAAAAGGGTCTTTATTTTACCTGCTCAACTACATTTTGACTGCTAGGAACAGTGCAGTTGCCTGGGATGTAGTAACCACAAACACCATATGGGTTGCCAAAGCTAGCAAACTCAACTTTTGTCACAACTTTGTCCTTGGGACACTTGAGTTTCGCCTTAGGCCGTGGTGTTTCGTCTGCTGGTACAATTTTTGTGCCCTTTTTCTTCCATGCCATTACATTTGCTGGCATGTTTTCTGATATATAGCTACATATACTGTCCCTGTTCACCGTTTCAATCTGGACTGTGTCTATGTCTCCTCCTGCCTCATCCAGAATCACAATAAAGTTGTCTTTGGGCTTCAGAAATGATCTTGGCAGGTGGTACCTGCAACAATTTTTTTATCAAATTTCATCAAGCTTATAGGAATTGTTCGTTGACGAAATGTCTCATCATGATCTTTTGAATGTTACTTCACATAAATCAAAATATATCTGTGGAATTGCGCCTTCTGCTTTACTTGATTGTATATGCAATTACCAAATTATGGAACAATCAGGGCAAAACTTGGTTACATGTTCCGAAAACAGGATTGTTTTCCCAAAAACTTGTATAATTAGTAGAGTTTCACTTACTCATTTTGAGAAGGCCTTTTCAATATTGTGAGGTAGGAAGACCAGTAACGTCCTATACTTTGGCCATTGACCCAGATCATACCCTTTGTCATGTTTTCCGTCCTAACAGTTAGCGGATCATCTCCTTCTGGTGCATCAAAGTAGGCCTACAAAAGTGGTTTATTGTAGATAATTTAATTGATCTTTTATGGTACAGGACTCTTGTAGATAGACGAAGATAACACTACTGACAGGATTCACGACCTTTTACCATCAACAGAAGTGTGATTACCTTGTACCAAGTAAGTGCTTTTCCAACACCTTTTGCAGGAGTCCATCTGGCTTTCTTTGATCCTTCTTCAGTGTAGTACTTCTTCCTCTCTCCTTCTAAACCAATCTGCATATTTGTGTCAATGGTGAGACGATCTCACGTTAATATTATCATGAGACTGACCCCATATACTTGGGTAGGTATTTCTTCATTTTAGTTTTTTATGGGTTAACGGAAATATGGGTATGTTTTTTAGTTAAATTGATTCGTCTCACTCTCCCGCATTATCTTAATGTAACACCGTCTCTTAGGAGACTAACTGTTTTTTATAATCGATTGGGATTCACACATAATCCCAATTTTAGAATGCGAGTGAGTCGATATTACCGTGTGACGCCAGCCATTCAGAGTGAGATCAAGGTTGCCAGTCCCCAGTCCTAAGAGCTCCACTGTCCTGATACCGGTATACCTATGCTCCATGTAACTTCCACTGTCCTTTATATGGATGAAAGAGTGAACAATATGATTAGTCTCTTATCTTTGTTCAAATCATTTTACCGAGGAATTAATTAATGCTGTTTTTTCTTAGCTTACTGGCATTCCAACTGTGCAGCTCAGAATTGATATGTTGTTTACACCTTCCTTCAGTCTTATGGCTGCTTGGAATGGAAAGTTGTATTCTCTTTTTACTCCGTGCGCAGTTCCTTAGAAGAATAGAGGAAACCTTAGCAAACTGCTTGCATTGTGTTAATCGATTTTGCCATCTCTGCAAGTTAGTCCTTACCTATGTATTCCCCATTGACATAGGCGAGTAAAACGTGGCCTAGACTTAGGACTTGAAGTACTGGTTGCAGTGATTTCTTGAAAGGCAAGTCAATATTGTCCAATTCTATACTGGAAGCCAAAAAAATGATATTTTAGTCCATTACTCCCTCAATCGCATTTATATTATCCGCATTTGACTCTGGTGGTCAAGCTAGTTTGATTTTGACCAACATTTTCGCCTCATATAGTCTAGTTATATTCCCCCCGTCCCGATCATTTGTTTAGCTTTGATTCAAATACTGCTCAGAAAGAATTAAAAAGATAAACAAATGATTGGGACAGAGGGAGTAACTTTTTTTTTATATTGATAATATCGAACAAGGGAAATTTGGTGTATATCATATATTTGGAGACATTAAATCTAAAAGTTGACATTAGTTGACTACAGTCCCCCCAAACTTACCTGGTTCTATACCACAGATAATCAGTGGTGTCCTTAACAGTACTATACTGTTCTCTTGGTTGCCTTGTAAAGAAACCTCTAGTTGGTATAGGTTCTGTGGTTTTCTCCCATTTTAGGTTCCTGTGAGCTGTCTCTGACCTGACAAATTCCCTTGCACTATGTTGTGACACAATCTGTATGTTGAACACACTTACATTAATGTAGTTTTGAAAAGCTTTACAAGGAACACAGAATTTTACTTAGTTACTGCAATTCCAAATTATTTTCTTCTTGATAAGTTTTCTAGAAGGCTGTATATACTCACATGATCGGTGTTGTAGATGATAGTCTTGCAATCAGGGAGAATGCTGATGGACTTGGATGGAACGATGTGCTCTTTGCCTTTGAATTTGACCTTTTGTTCGATGTGTGTGTGGTTATTCCATAGGAAAGCAGCACACAGGTCTCCCTTTTCAAAATACCTTGCCTATATATCAAGAGTAATTATGCTAATCAGGTGAAAGAGGACCAACTCATTTTAATCAACCAATGTATTATCTTTTGAAATCGGCCAAATTGCGTTTTTGTGGGGAATAGTAAACCATTGTTTGTGGCTCAACCATTAGCTTAAATTTTTGGTTAAGATGGTTCTCCCACGTAGTATAAGAGAATGGTTTAATATCCAATAAGGAAATCAGCATGTGGGTGTGGAGATTTCCTTGGTTGGATCTCATATGAACGGTGATGGCATGAGCTTGATGTGATCATAATGTTCACGAACTTTGCTTGGCGAGGTTCCTTCTTGTACACCTAGTGTTACTTTTTTACGTACCCTTGGCTTTTTTTGGAATAGAAGTATTCATCGAGAAAAAAAATATGTTTGTGTCTTTAATCTCCTTGCTTACCTCCAAATCTCGGGCATATTTCTGAACATGATAATTACCATTAAAAATGGCCTCCTTGGCGAGATTAAGAGTAAGATGCAAATCCCGCAGATGTCCAAATTTTGGGTCCCTTATCAAGCCTAGCAGTCAATCAAACATCTTCTAATCATATACAGAGTATGTGTATTTGCATAGTGTGTGCTGAAGTTTTTTTATAAATTTTGTGTGATTTTATTCTTCAAACGGACTAGGAAAAGGCTTACCAAATTCATCAATTGGGGATTCGTCATAGTATCGAGTTGTGACAAAGGAGGCTGAAGTCCTTCCATAGTTTGTACCGCCAAAGTACTATATACGGCAATGACACCAAGAATAAACATAAATTCAGTGAAAATTCTTCATACTTAATATAGGACTATTTTCTTATATATGGTAGTTTCATGATGTGATTGCTGTTTTTCCTTTTTTTTTTTTTTTTCATGAAGTGTTGGTCATTTACTTCAATTCTTAATTGCAATTTTCATTTTGGGTAATTGGAAACATTCTTTTTGTATTGGTAACGTAGCACAAGGGTAAGGCTGCATGCATCCGTTACCCCTTGTCCAGCAATTGCGGGAGAGCACTTGGGTAATGTTGTTTTTGCATGGGCTATTTTGCATGGTTGATTGAGCTTACCATGTAGTAGCTGACATAACTTCCATTCTTTGAAAACCAGCGCGCCACTGAGAAGGCAATATCCTCAGCTGCTCTTTGAGATGGAGCATCTCCAAACACTCTATACCTGTAATATTGAATCAGGAACCAGAAACACACGAGGAAAAAGGTTAACTCTGAGGTTAAAGTTAAAGAACAATCGTAGGAGTTATTCAAAATAAAATATTTGAGAAGGTACTTAGCACTTACTGAGCAGTCCAGTTCTCAGTCCACAGACGTGGTTTGTTAGGTGAATTTGGTCCGTCGAATGTATCTCCACAATGCCTTCCATTGCAAGCATTGATCTATCTCACCAAAAGTTCAAAGACATGAGTAAGTATAAGAATGTATTCTTCCATGAGATTGGCTTGTCCGCCTTGTTGCATTAGACAGCTTAAAAGCTGTTGTCATTGATTTTAAAACTATATGAATGTTATTTATAGTCATTATGGTTTGTGACTCCACGTATTTTTTCCATGTGCATTTTTATTACATCGTGTATTTGTCGTGCAAAGGAACTGAGATTTTTATCTGTGGATGGAGGAGGGTATTTGCTTGTCTCAAAAGTCCACAAAAAAAAAAAAATGTTTCCCCTTACCACTTCACCAGGCGCATCTTTTTGCTTGCACATCATCCATGGAACACCAGTTTTAAGGCCGAGAGCCATGTTTCCAGCCCATTTGATGTATCTCTCTGCAGCATCTTGAAAGGCGTCCCTAACATGGTCGTACTCATTCTCGATCTAAAAAATAAAACATTGTGTGAACGAAGCGCACTCTTTTTATTTGCTTAGATATATATAGTTAATGAATGTTGTCTTTGATGTGTAGGTTGTAGCAGATTGTCACCTGAGACATGATGATAGGACCTCCCTGAGGAGCAAATAAATTGTTGTCCTTCATCATGTTAACAACCATGGTAACCCACCTCTCCATATGCATCTGCATTTTATATTTTACATTGCACAACTCATAAGCGTTCAAATATAGCAATTTGGCCTTTTCGACATCATCCAGAAGACCAGAACCGGCATTTTTTTTGTGTTTTCGACACAAAGATAAAAGTTCATGTACATCTGACCTCCTCTTATCCTGCTACCGTTGGAGCCTTTGAGGCACCAGAGAAACTTATACTTGTATAGTTTGTATGAGACAGTTTTACATATGAAACCAACACACTAACTCCATAATTAAATGAGAATACAGAAAGATTCGGGTTACTATTATGTGAGCATGTCTATCTCATTGTTGAGTATCTCGGATTGCAATTTGTAATTTGACAGAATATCTATGTTCACCTTGTAAGCAGGATTGTCTGTTCTGAAAGTGATGTTAGGCTCCTCTCTTAGCCAAAATGGAAGTCCTCTAAACAATAAAAAATTATGGTGATCGTTAGAAATTTTATTAAAAATTGTTAAAAAAAAAAATACAAATTTGATTATGGTGATGATATTACCCATGATTCCATTCAGCTTGAACAAAAGGCCCCACCCTAAGTGTTACAAACATCCCTTTCTCAGCAATGAGCTTGATAAATTTAACCAAATCATTATTGCCTGTGAAATTGAACTGCATATATAGCAGGGAATTTCTTCCATTAGCTTCAAATTTATAAAAAGAACCCTATTAGATTTACACCAATTCTTGTATGAGACGGTTTCACAATACGCTTATTGTGAAACCTCTCATATAAATGTTAAGTTCTAGGTCTGAGAACCAAATTTGCAGGTGTGCTTACCTTGCCTTTAACAGGTTCATGGACATTCCAAAAGGAATAAGTTTGGATCACATTCAGCCCTCCCTCTTTGCATTTATCAAGTATGTCTCCCCACATCTGTATTTCGAAATTTTCAACAATAGCCATTCTATTAGTCTCCAGTACATTTTAATTTCAAAGTTTTGATCATGATGAATAAAGAAGAGAAAAGAACTGTTCGCTCAATTGGCCAGCTCCGATCGTCCCATTAAGAAGCCTAATTTGTTTGTCAACCCCATCTGTAGTTTAATTGATTATCCTAATAATGTATTAATAAAATCCGACTCTGTAAACAACTTTCTTTTCTGTTGCCCAAAAAAAAAGAATAAAACAAAATAGCTCATTGAACTAGTTGTTCCTCTTTTTTGTTGTAAAGTAGCATTCATTTTATGTAACTATTGATAGTATTATCAGTAGTAAGATTGCGTGTATTTAATCCCTTTACCTCAACCTTAGACAGGATCTCTCGAGGCACTTAGGTAATATGGTGGTTTAAAGACTAAAGTAACTATGCACGTGAATTGATGGACTTTTAACAATTAATAATCATTGGCGTAAACTTTTGGTTGACATGTTCTCACTTCTCTCGTAGTGTTAACTTGCAAGTATGAAACTAATTTCGACAGGGATGATTTTGATCTGTACCTCAGCAGGCATACGAGGGTAATGGATGGAACCAGCAAAGAGGAGTTCTCTCGTGTCGTTGAAAAATAAGGACCGGGCATCGTAGGTGATACTAACATTTACTCCCGGCTTCAATTCAACAACCTTTTTATCATCTTTCGTTCTACAGTGCACGGTGAGAAACAATGACAAAAGGGCTAAGATTAGCACATACTTTCTACGTTCTCCCATAATGCGTCTAAATTTTAACTTCGATTTGTGTTTTTTCTACCAAATCTTGTAATAACAAAATTAAAGAACAATTGATGTTTTCAACACCTGAAAACAAAAGACATGATTATAGTTAAAAGATTATATGTTTTGCAACAGAAATAATTGTTGTATTTGATATATACTTTATCAAATTATATTAACCCAATTTTCCCTTTTGAGGTTTGTTATTGCGGCTTTTGCGTTATTTGTAAATGGAGGGATAAACAAGTTTATCTAGTGGTTTAAATTGCTTTTAATGTGTGTTAATTTGATAAACACCCTCAAAATAGATTAGAAGAGCTAATTATTTTACCATATAAAATTAATGTACCAAAAATGGTTAAGGGAAATTAAAGTACAAAATTTCACGGGCAAGAAGACTTTTGAGGAAGCATTGCTAATTTTGGCAGGTCAAAATTTAGCCAACCAATTCTCTTTATTTCTCATTTACTATCTTTGCTAAGGGAACTAAGAAATGTAATGTTCTTAAAATTAGTTAACGGTATACATTAGTGTCTTCAAGAAGTTGCCTGATGTATTGAAAGTTCAAATAATTCTAGTAATGAAACGGATTCTCTGTCCCACTTTCGTGTTCCATCTTATGTCCCACCTCTTTAGTCTTCTAACACATCATCCTAGCTAACTAAACAATAAGTCTCCTTTGTGACGAGTATATTCGTCACAAGCTTGTGACGGGTCAAATATTACCTAAATTATTTGTCTTCATCTACCAATGTGGATTTTATTTGATCCGTCACAAGCTTGTGACGGATATTGTCCGTCACAAATAAGAATTTGTGCTAAATATTTATGTATCAAATGGAGAGCGTAGGGCAAAAGATGGAACACAAAAATGGGACAGAAAATCCGAATTCAGCAAGTAGAGTCTTGATTATAAAATCATAGGATAGCATAATTTTTGGAGATGGTGGATGAATGTGTAAATAAGTAGAGTTTATTATTCAAAATCTCGATACTTAGCCCTGTTCTTTTGGACTGAAATTTA
The DNA here is from genome assembly GCA_001412135.1 of Silene latifolia subsp. alba. Lineage (NCBI taxonomy): Eukaryota > Viridiplantae > Streptophyta > Magnoliopsida > Caryophyllales > Caryophyllaceae > Silene > Silene latifolia. The sequence continues at coordinate 6,656 of LHUT01006605.1, read as the reverse complement.
TAGGATCTGAATTGAACTGAACTTATAAGATCTGAACTGAACTGAACTTATACGATATGTACTGAATTGAACTGAACTTATAGGATATGAACTGAACTTAAATTAAATTAAGTGACGTATAGGATCTGAACTTATAGGATCTGAACTGAACTGAACTTATAGGATCTGAAACGAACTTAAATTAAGTGACTTTAAGTCCAAAAGAACAGGACGATACACATACGTAATTGAATTGGCAGCCGTTTGTTTTATCTTTGATTAAAAATACATTTTACAAAGAATGAAAAACGTAAACAAATGGTTAAGACGGAATGAGTATCGACTATGCTTAATTTTGTAGACGAGGATCAAAGAAGGTCCCCCCCATATCCCGGCTCTTACAGTATGAAAATATGAAGGTTGATAGCAACTTTATGAGTGCGTGTGTCCCATGACTTGAACAATTCACTGTTGAAGGCTAAATTTTCCTTAGCCAACTAAGCATTCCCAAAAGTCATGTTTTAATTATTTCATTGTTAATTCTTCCTGTCATTGTTCCAAATCTTGCATTTATTTACGTGTTTACACTTTACACATAAGACCTT